>CAOLHI010005520.1:0-65839 GCA_948474755.1 Ctenosaura bakeri
GAATTTATAAAATGAAAGGCCAACCAGAAGTTCCCCCCCCTGGCAACTGGTATATATAAAATAATAAATAAACATACAAGGGAATACATGCCCATAGACATGCTATCCTTTGTTTAACTTCACATAGTACACATCCTTATAGAACCATATCGTGGTTAACTAGTTTGACCAAGTAAGCTAAAGCAGAAGTGTGAACTTTCCCTGTTTCTATGGTAGTGTCTGATCCTCGTATTAATGAAATAAGGGACTTTTGGGACTTGCAGATTTCACAGTGGGGAAGGCCTTTGAGTCATCCTTGCTTTATATTGGGGATAGGCAAATGATGCTCCCCATGACCACCAACACTCCCATTAATTTTTTTTTAAAATTCCCCTGTAAGGTGGAGTGGGGCAAAGTGTAAGCAGTGGGCAACATGCATCTCTAGGCCTGATTTTCTGCCCTGTAGGGCCACACAGGAGTCTAAAAACATTTTGCTCCCAAATGCACTCTAGGAGATATGACCATTTTTTCAGCACGTTTTTAGACTTTTCAGGTCATTTTATGACCAGGTGAGACCTTTTTTTTAAAGGAAGTGAATGAGAAGTGTCTTCTTGTTAAAAAAAGGCCCCTCTTGTGCCTAAAATCGTTCAAGGATACTACAAAACATGGCAAAAATGCCCCTGACCAGGGCCCTTTTCACACCTTACCTTTGTCGTGACAGTGGGGAGCGGCGCTCGCGCGAGCAGCCACTCACGCAAGCCACTCACAACAGCCCTTCTGCCTCCCACATCAGCTTCCTGGTAGGGCGACCGTCGCGTTAGCGCCCTGCCCCTTCAGCAGCGCAGTCTGGGAGCTGTAGGCTGCGCTGGGGAAGGAAGTGCGACTGCCCCGGCTTGCTGATGCACCACATGCAGGTAAATGCATGAGGGCACTGTGAGCATTGCGCAAGTGCGCAGTATTTTTGGCTTACAGCCGAAAATAAAAAAATGTGTGCGCGCCCTGCTTTAGCCTTGTGAGCATCGCGCGAGTGGGAGTGTGTTGTATGGAGCGACGCTCCCAGTCATGCGACGCTCAAGGGGTGCTCGCGCAAAAAAAAAAAATGCATGCGAAAAGGGCCCAGGAGTTTGAGGGCATTTTGCAGCATTTAATTTTTAATTTAATTTTATTTGTTTTGTGCATGATATTAGTCCTCCTAGTTCTTCTGAGGGTGGTGGGTGTGGACTCACACAGTTGCCCACTCCTGTTCTAGGGCTGTGGAGATCAATTTCAGCGCTGTTTTAAGAAACAGGGAAGGCAGAAATGTGACTTTCTGCTCACCCCATTGTGAATTCTGGCACTGAAAACCTTCAGGGCTAGGTTGAGAGAGAGCAGTGGAGAATTCCTTAAGCAGTCCATGTTGAGAACATTTTGGATTCGTGGGCACCATGAAACAGTTGGAATGTGTTGGATCCTGAGACCATATTTTCTGTACAGCATAGTAGAAACGTGTGTGGAGAGGATGGCCATAGCTCCCATTTTTATTCATCTTTCTTTTTATTTTAAGTCATATGTTCAACTCCTGACAGACACCATTTATAAGGGCTGGACTACCCACCAGCTGGTTCACGGTGGACCCTCTATAATGTTTTTAGGTGGGGGAATGCAGAGGAGCTATCAGTAGGCTTGTAATGGAGCCTTGTTCATTTACAAGAATGAAAATCTCCATGCATGAACTGTATACTGTAGCCAAGGTTTCTACAGTTTGTGCTGAACCAAGAAGAAGGTGATTGTAAGATCCTGCTGATCATACAATCTCCCTGACCCAGTGTTAGGAGCTTCCAAAACTCATAATTCCTTAGGTGCTGTTTAGTGACAAACCTCTGGCAGTGGCTTCTACACAATTCTGAGCTGCAGGTGTCATGAACCAGCTTAAGTATGTCAGCTGAATGGGTGCTGTTGGGGTAGGTGGCTGTCAGTTCTCATAGGACGTGGGATAGAAGAGGGGCAGACAAAGTGCAGTCCACATGCTTTGTGCAACCCTTGGAGCTCTACCGGAGCTCTACTGTGAAGCCCCCCTCAAGCCCCCAGATTCCCCTAGATTTGATTTGATGTTTGGCATCTGCTGGAGGGGACCTCCTGTGTGTCCTGTCAATCAGGGCTGTGTGCTGTTGGAGGACATGGGAGAAGGTCTTCTCTCCTGTGGCACTGCTATTATGGAATGCCCCCGCCAAGAGGCCCAGTTGGCATCTACACCATTGTCATTTCAGCATCAAGGGAAAACATGATTGTTTATAAAGCCCGTGGTGCCTAACTGGTTTTATATTGATCCACACGTGTATATGGTTTTAAATCATCTTAATTTATTTTAACTGGATTTAACATGTCTTCTTTTAACTTCTTAAAATTGTTTAATGTCTTTTTAGTCTTCTAAAATCTTGTTTTACTCTTTACATTTTTTAAAATTGATCATGTTGTTTTATTGTATGCTGCCCTGAGATCTTCTAATCGCATCCAGCATATAAGTATCTTAATTAATGCATAAATGTTTTAAATGGGGCCATTTTCATCCTCCCAACCCTGAAAAATATATAAAAACTCCAGCAAAATGCACGTTTTTTGCTCCTGCACCCCCAAATCCCTCTATCAACACCGAAACAAATGAACAAACAGGCCCCTAAATTAGCCATCTTCAGAACCAAAAGGGATCCCTCCTACAGCTATATAGCCATGTTTGTTATTGTTGTTTAAGGGAAACCCTCAGTAGTTAATGTAACGCCAAACACAGAGTTTGTCTTAAAAGTTGCCTTTATTTGTCCAGATACGAACTTTTGTACCCCGTGGCTAAAATATCTTTACCATAAGTAATTATTCTTGGATATTGGATGTTCATCCTCACAGTTTAACAATATGACTAATACAATAATGAGCCATTTTAGACAATATTGAAATTATGGGCTTATTTGCTGGTTTACTCCACTCTCTTTTCTTTTCAGGAGCCAGACAGCTGGGAAATTATAGAAGGTCTGAAAATTGGTCAGACTAATGTTCAGAAGCCAGACAAACATGAAGGATTCATGCTGAAGAAAAGGAAATGGCCTTTAAAAGGCTGGCACAAGGTAAAAGATTCATAAAGCACCTGAGTGATCATTGCTTCAGATGGAAAAGAAAAAAATTATTATAGTCTATAGAAAATTGATTTGTTCTTCAGATCTGTCTTTATGGCCCAGTTATGTCCAATTTGTTTGTTATGTTATCGGTATGAATCTTTCCTTAAAAAATTATGCTCCAATGAAGACTTTCTTTCATGCCAGGAACTGAAAATACCTGATATTTATTTGTCTGTCAGGATACGTGAATGCAAGTACAAATACACACAAATATATGAATGGCTTTTGACTTTATTCGGTCCATGGCACAAGGACATTTATGCCATTGCACAAGAATTTGCTTTTAATCTTTTTTGATCCTGTGAGTTGTTGTTAGCCAATGGCTCATAGGATTGCAATAATAGGTTACTGTGGCAATATTACATGTCTACAATTCATGTGAGATCTTATTCTGAAGTGATCCAGAGTCAAAGAAACAATAATTGCTGTAGCAATTGGGTACTGGTAGTTTTCTTGAAAAGTTTAATTATAGGTCTTTATGTTATATTATTTCTTCTTTCTATTCCACTGTCAACCAGTCCATTTAGGAATGTCTTGTGTCTTCTTAATGGTCAGGTTGTTAAAAGGGATGTTATTCTGAAATTGTTAAAAAATGGAATTTATTTTAACAAAGCATGGATAAAACGAATCTTGGCTTAGTATTCTGCCTTTGTTTTTGTCAAATTCAAACAATGGACTCAAACTAGATGTTGCATATTCTATTCTTTCAACATTGTTTTAAATAAAACTGAAGTTGTGATGAGGAAAAAAGTGTGAGGGAAGGAGGTTCAGCCCTTTTCCCTCTAGTTGGGGTTTTTTGTTTTTTTGTTTTTTGTTTTTGGTTCAAAATCCGTCCTCCAGTGGCTGCTCTTTCTCTAGAGAGAAGGTAGCTTGGTGAAGAGGAGGGATTTTGAGCTGAGCAGACAGAGGTCTATTGTTATGTCTATACATATGCAAAACATCAGAGTTTGTGGGTTTCTAATTGCAATCTCATTTTCATTTAAAAAGAAAGAAAGGAAGAGAGAGAGAGAAAGAGGGGGAATCAACAGCTAGTTGGTGTCCAGGTAGCTTGTTTTATAAAATCAGGATTTTCCAAGTCACTGTTGCAGAGAGACCATTGTAGGGAATGAAGAGTACTTGCTTTTAAAGGGAGAGGTGAGACACCATAGTCAGTGATGAGGGATGATGGGAGTAGCAGTCCAAAAACATCTGGAAGGATGCATATTACTAATTTATGTTCCAAAGTGTATGGAGCTTAGTGACTATGAGTGAATTTGAAATCCTTTATTCAAATTGCATAGCCATAAATTCTCTAGGTGGCTATTGCTTTTTAGCTTATCCCCTGTTTATAATGTGATCATGACAATACTGGATTCCTATCTGATTGATTGAAATAATTCTTATGTGAGAAGTGCTTTGAATACTGGAATAGCCCTTTACGAACAGTAAGTGTTAATACAATAATTAATTACTGCTGTCACAAATGGAAGGAAAGTGTTTGTTAATTTTATTTCCCCTGCTTGCTGAATATTAGAAAACCACAGGGAATATGTGTTTGTCCTCATCCATTATATTGCGAGGCTTATTCCGGGTTTTATTTAGTCACCACAGTTTTTTCCCCCCTACAGCGCTTTTTTGTCCTGGATAATGGAATGTTGAAGTATTCAAAGTCACCAATTGATGTAAGTAAAACTATTTTTAAAGTTGAAAAATAACTTCTGCGGTCACCTAAACTGGAGTGAGGAACATGCTACCCTGGGGGTCCATGGAACCCCCTTCCAAGATGCCTGAAACCCCTGACAGAATGTATTTTTTAAAAAAATCAGATAAAAAAATGAAAAATTTGAAAGGAACAAACTGTCATTCTTCTTGATGTTCAATATCCCAAATGATGAAAAACCATGAAAGTTAGCCATGTTTTGGCTAATTCCAAGAACCACAAGTATCATCATTTCATTTCTGGTTGTGTTGAGAGTGGCCACACAAGCCATAGGGAGGGATGGCTCCTGCTCCCACCACAGCTGCCCATCCTTGATATGAACTTTCTTTTTTCCTACCACTAAAAATACAGTGTGTCTGAACTGTGGAGAAGACTGGCAGCCTTCTAGAATTTACTTAAATTTTCTATACTCTACCCATTTTTTTTCTTGAACATTGTTTGGAAGTACATCAGAAGTTAAATATTTGTCCTGTTTTAAAATGATTTTTCTAAGTTCTATCTATTCCATTTCCCCCCATGTCATTGTATCAAATCTTAGGAAAGGGTACTATATTGCCAGCTTCATGGTGTTTACTTCAACAAAGGGCACTTGATATTTCTTTCCACAACTTTGTTCATCTTTGCTAGAGTCGATGCTCACATTTGATGTGTCTTCTTTTGTTTTCTCATATTCCTGAGCGACAGCAACTCAGGGAATAATATATTTCTAATAGAAACCGTGAAGAATAAATACTTTGGCCAGGATCTTGCATTGTCAGAAGTAACAATGACAGAGCTTCGTCATTGTAGCTCTTTCTGATGGTGCCAGTCCCCTGAAGCCTACCTTTTCAGCCATGTAGTGCTCTAACCAAAGGGTTTCTGTGGTGCTGGGAAATGAGGTTTACAGCGCTCTCTCAGTCATGAATGCACTGAGAGCAGACAGTTGGAAGGATCCCTTGAGGTCCTTCTGCAACTGCTTGTCTGAGCGACTGTAAACATGGATCTCAAAAGTTATGAGATTCTGTGTCCAGCTTACAATCTCATAACTACTGAAAAGTATATCAGCCATTATCTTTTTCTTTCCTACCTTGTTGATAATGTTTTCTCTTGCTCTTTCAGACTCAAAAAGGGAAGGTCCATGGAAGCATAGATGTTGGTTTATCAGTTATGTCAATTAAAAAGAAAGCTCGTAGGATAGACCTAGACACCGAAGAGCACATCTACCACTTGAAAGTGAGGAGTATTGCCACTATTTTTTTCAGACTTTCCAGAATCACATTACTAGATGGAAGTAATATTCTATGTCTAAACTCTCTACTCCCATTGTTCTTTTCACCAGGTGAAATCCCAGGACTCATTTGATGCTTGGGTGTCAAAGCTGCGCCACCACAGATTATACCGTCAGAATGAGATTGTACGATCACCACGAGATGCTGGCTTTCATATATTCCCTTCAACTTCAACTACTGAGTCTTCACCAGCTGCTAATGTTGCCATGCTGGAGGCTAAGGTATAATGTGACCTTGATTGGGAAGAACTCAATCTTGGAGCTCATCTTTAGTTATTGTACCACATATCCTGGCTGTTTTCTCTCACAAACTAAGTGATGTGACAGGCAGCGTTAACACAGAGAAGAAGAAAATGCATTCTTGAAGATTTCAGCATTTTACTTCAGCTCTGTTTTCCTAGGCTTGGAAATTTTTAGTCATTTATGTTAAAATGTCAAATTCATATATGCCTTTAATTTCAAGAGTGGGTAAAATTTCTCCCTTGTTCAAAAGTTTTAGTATTATTCAGCATTATTCAGTGTTCAGTATTATAATTTTCTGTATTTATTATTCAGTATTACAATTTTGTATATTTATTTTTTTTCCTTAGGTGTCACAGAATAACTTCCCATGGCAGCCACCCATCCCTTGCAGTAACAGTCTGTCTCCCTTACCTGAAACATGCACCACTGGCCAAAGCAAAGTAGTTGCTTGGTTGCAGGACTCAGAGGAGATGGATAGATGTGCAGAAGGTCAGTCCATCCCTCAGTTCATGCTTTCCTTCTCTTTAATTCATTATTAATGGCTGTGCTAATGAATGGTGATGGTTAGTGACAGAGGCGTCCGCAGAATCTAATAACAGATTAGCACTGTGCTGGGTATATACTTATAATGATGAGCTCATTCATGATTTGTTTGATATAGAGTTCTTTTTTTTTTAAACGGACTCCTTTCAATAGCCTTCAAAAGGTGGCTCTCTTGTTTCCTCTACGTCAGGTGAGGGAATCATGCAACCCTACAGATGTTTTGGGGCAGCAAGTCCCAGCAGCCCTAGGCAGCATATTCAAGTAGTGAGAGAATACTGGGAGCTACAGTCCAACATGATTCCCACTCTAATCTACATCTTCTGTCAAAAATTGCTTCAAGAAATGTATAAACTCAAGATTTCCAGTGAACTACAACAACATCCAAACATCCAAAATCCACAAAACAGTCATAAAAGAGTAGTAAAATGCAGGCAACAAGATTTCAACTAAATTAGTTAAAATGTTATTGCCTGAAATTTATGACTCTTTGGCCCTTACTGCACTATACCCCAGTAGTGCGTTGTTCTGTTTCAATCCTGGCATTGCCATTTCTGTGATGGTATTGGGTTATGGATGCTCTTTGCTACACCCTTTTGACTTAAGCGGATGGGTAGCACTGTTGCCACCGGTGTTTCCACCGCATTACAGTGTCATTAGTGAGTCCTTTTCCTGTCTTTTCTCTGCCCCACAGCTCCTGATTTTTTTATTTTTTTTTTTTTGGGAAGCTGTACTAGTGCAGCAATGCTGTAATATCATGACACACCCATAGGCTGTTGAGCTAAAAAATGTATTAAAAATAAAAAAATTATAACTCAAAGGAGAAATTTAAAATAAATATGGAGAGGTGATAGGTTTTGAAGTTACCATGCTATGGGAGTAGCTCAGGGAGGAAGAAGCTGGGCATGCCCACACCTAATATGCTCCTGGATCTGCGATGACAGGAGGTGCCATCAAGTGCAAATGAGGAACTGCACTCGCCTAGGTGATGAGAATGTGGTGGGAATGGAGGCCATTACAGGATTTTTTCCAGTAATGAAAAAGCACAGGTTAGCAATGGAAAGGAACGGGACAACAGCTGCTTAGGGACAACGTCATGCAGAATGATGGGTCCTGGACCAGAAACAACACATGGCTTTGCTGGGATGGTGACTTTGTGTAGTAAGGGTCTTTGTCTCCAAGTGCCAACATGGCCAAAGAGAAGTGTAGCTTCTGCCTGATTGATATCCATCCAGACCATTTTAACTGACAATAAACATCTTGACAAAATATAGGCCTATGACTATAACATTGTCATTTTTTTCCCTTCTGTATGATTTTTAGCACGTTTGCCTGGTTATGAAGCTAGTAGAGCTTCAAAAGCTTGCGTGATGTATTTTGTGCATTTTTGATTGGCCCAATAAAGATATCACTGTTGTGTGGATTTTGGATGTTGATGTAGTTAGCTGTACAGCTAACATGGCTTCCCCTGGATAGATTTCCAGTAACTATTCAAACTTTTTTCTTGAGAGAAATTCACAGCTTCCTTTCACTAATAGTAAGTACTCAGTTCCTAACTAATAAATATTTCCAGTACAGTATTTATTTTTCCCTGTCTACAGTAATAGACTCAACCCATAGATGTCAAGCTGTCCTATCCTATTGCAGTACCCTTATGAGCATGCCCAGTTCATAGAAAATCCTTGTCAAGTTAACCTTTAGTTTAGAGCTCTCTTACAACCTTTAAAAATAACTCTTCAGACCTACGGATACCAGGACTGTGTATATAGTTAAAATAATAAACACTCCAAAAACATCAGAAGTAAATGATTCTTCACTTTCTAATTTATTATTGATTAAGGAGAGCAGAAGAATAGGAGCATGTCTTCATCTGGGTGTTTCCAGAGAATACTTTTGTTATGAAATCAGCCTGATTCATTTATGGGTTGCCCAGATGCCACTGACTTCCAGTTGTTATTCTCCTGTGTTTTCCCACTGGTTTCTTCCTTTATGTTCTTAACACTGAAAATTCATTAAGGAAGTAAAGATGGGAAATGCTGTTTAGGCTTCTGACAAGTGGTTGCTTAAAAGTTTTGTATTTGGTTCATGAAACGATATGATTATGCTGTTGTACAGATAACATGGTCCTATCTAAGGCAAGAGATACAGTCTTGAACAAGGTAAAAAAGTATCGCTCTCTTCCCCCTCCCCATTTTTTTTCTCTTTTGGGAAATCCATGTTAGATCTTGCACACTGCCAGTCAAATCTTGTGGAACTCAGTAAAATTCTTCAAAATTTAGAAATACTTCAGAGAACTCAGTCAGCTCCAAACTTCACAGATATACAGGTAAATATATTTTTAAAAATTGATTAAATAATTGCAACTATGCTTACTTAAACTTGAAACCTCCAATATATTTACCAAAGTATATGAACACTCACTGTGCAGACAGGTATAGCCTTATCGACTTCCAACAATTCTCAGGTCACTCAAAGAAGACCCAAGAATGTGGAGAATAATTTGATCTGGTTCATATGTCATGATAAGCTGGGATTCCAAGGAATCTTGGCTTATTGTGAATGAGTCAGCATGTTGATACCTGATTTTTCCTACAGCAATTGAGTGTCTCTCCTCTGACTAGTCAGAGATATAAGCTGCACCTTGTTCTTGACTTATGATCTTGGCCTGCTGAGAGAAGGGACAAGCCAGAGTGCCAGGTGCCACGTCACACAAGCCACACCATAGACTACTATGGTCAACTATGGTTTGCTGAGCCACTCCTGCATTTCATAAAAGCTTGATATGAATGCACCCAGTTTCACATGCACGCCTATAAATAATTCTACCAATACAAATTTGGAAATGATGGCCTAATTTTTAGAAATAAAGATTATATAATTGTGGAATCCTTTATTCTACTGATTTAACATTCAACTGTTCTTTGTTATTGCTTTGTTAGGGAGTTGGACTATCACGCAGAAGTAAGGATGAACATCTTTTTTTCTGTGAATTTTAGATTACCACAAAACTCTCACCAAGGATAACTGGCTTTAAAATTGTTTACAAAGTTTCTTTTCTTAAAATTCTCTTCCCTTGGCCTGTTTGCTTTGCTTGTAGAGCCTAGATTAACATTCATACTATATTTCTGTTTGCAGAAAGCTAATTCTAACATTCTGACCTACTAATTTTTTGCAGTATTGTCTGTGTTCATTGTGTGAGCTTTAATGTAGTGCTTTGTTGCCTTCTAACTTATTTTTATATGTAGGCTAACTGTGTAGATAAGAAAGACAAGCGTGGCACAAGAAGGTGGAGAACCAAAAGTGTCAGCAAAGATGTTAAAATACAGCTCCAGGTATTGAGTTCATGTTGTTTCCCCTCTCCCCACAATTTTAGGTAAATATTCTCTGTCTCTTTCTTTTCTTCTTTCTTTCTTTCTCACTTATAAACAAGAAGAGAAGTTCTCCTTGTTTTAAAGTCTGTTCTTGAAAGCTTTTTGAAAACTGGAAGATCAAAGATCTTTAGATTTTTTTCTTTGTTCTTCTATTAATATGAAAACTTTTTTTAAAGGGAAAAATCAGAAGGACAGAAAAATTCTTTTCGAATGCTAAAACAAGTTACTGTTCAGAATCCAACCAGTTAGTGTTCCTGAACTCTTCTTGTTCAGTCAGATCTTTGAATTTTCCATCGTCATACTGTACCACAACCTGCTTTAAAAAAATTTCTCCGTTTCACAAAGGTTTGCCATATAATGTGCAGTAGATATATGGGAATGTTGACAAAAGTAAGGAAAAAATGTTTATTCTTAAGTATCTAGTTACACATTTACTGAATATTAGACATTGTGTTATTATTAACAATGACTTCTTGAATTTACTCTGTGTACCATATAATGCACAATCAGCACCCATTTCTGTTTTGTTATATCAACATGTTATGAGGAGCCATGATCAAACTTTGCATCAGAGATTAGACTCTTGTGGCCCTTGTAATGATGCTGTTGGAATGCAATCTTCTGCAGCCCTAGGCTGGAGGGAGGGAAAGACTGGAAGTTAGGATCCAGAAGTTGTGGCAGGTTGCATGACCCCAGCCCCTACTCTTATATGTACCTGCATCAGCTATGTGAGACAGTGTGCATCAAGTTGCTTACCTACACAGAAGTAAGGGTGTAGTTATAGGAGAAGGCAGTAATTACCTCCCCAAATAAGAATTCCATCTCCCAAAATGACATTTTTTTTCAGTCCCCAAGTTTTTAACATTGTGGAAAGTGAGATACTGAACGTTGTTGACCCTTAGAACTTGTATATTTGCTGTGCTCACTTTCCCCTTTTAACTTTGCCTGCCAGGACAAACCAGCGATGAGGGAATGTGTGGCTCCCCTGATGTTGTTGGATACTGCCCACCTTTGCAACACACTGTAGTACTTTGACTGCCAGTGTGTAACACCACTTTAAAATGGGTTCCCCATGGATTAAAACTGTTGCAGGCTTGAAAATGGTACTTGCCTAGACACTTGTGGCAAGTCAAAACTGCCTTGAGACAGTTGTATAAGGCAGTGACATAAGATGTGTATTCAGTTGCTCTGCAGCTCTGGAAGTACTATGTGGGACTGTTTTTCTCTCTCTCTCTCTTCTTTGCTCTTTCCTGGGAAGGAAAAAGAAACCGTGATATTCACTGACTCCTGAACAAAATACCCTCCTCTCCTGGCAGCTGTCTTCTGCCTGAATCTGGTAGAGACAAAAAGAAACAGTCCCAGAGGATGCCTCTAGATCACAGTTTGTACTCCTTTAGAAGAAGGAGCCCTATCTGGCTTAGCCCTTCCTCTTAGTGCTTGGAAAATGTATACCGTGGGTGGTGGCTATGCTTCATAGGGATTTGAGAGAAAGAGCTATGGTCCCAAAAGTTTATTTTTTCCCCCAAGCTCTGTTCTCTCTCTCTCTCTCTTTTCCCCCTCTTTCCCCTTCTTTTTTGGGACAGGAAGAACAATAGATTTTATTTCTACCACTGGCAAAGAAACTAGTTGCTGCCTTTCTTTCTGTCCTCCTTCTTCTCATGCCTTCTTTATCACCCTCTGCTTGGGACAGGATTTCCCCCAGTTGGTTGAATACACCGGAGCCCATTGTGGCTTGTCTTTCTCTCAGCCTTTTGCCCCTCTCCCCAGGTGAGAATGAGAGATTTTACTGTCTCTCTCTGGCAAAGACAGAGAGAGAATGAAAGCCAACATCCTGTGTCTGTCAGTTGATTTCCCTTCCTTTTTCCCAGCTTTAATGATAGCTGCAACTTAGGGATTAGGGGGTGGGCTTGGTCAGTGCATGCATGCTTAGTTGAAACAGGTGACCTTCAGTCTTCCAATTATTCACATGCCTGAACACAAGGTAAACAAACCAAAAAGAAGAGAAATTGCAGGTTTGTGGTATATGATAATAGTGATGATGATGATGATGATGATGATGATAGTTTAAAAAAAATCCATTATGTTATTCTAGGATGAGATATTTCTGAAAAACAAATATTTTCAAAATTTTATTTAAATTAGAGGTTAGGTCGCATCTTCAAGCAATCTTTGTGCTTGTGTATGTGGTATGCTTTATTCATGTGTTAATGTGTATGTGAAAATATAACATTGTTCTGTTACATTGCTACTAATATCTGTTTTCTAAAACACACTAAATGGAGGCTGTTTTCTGAGGCAGATATTGTCTTCTTCTTTCACTGACATTGTTTTAGTAGCTGGCAACTGAAATACACAGTTGTCATAGGAGAAGGTGGAAGAGAATAGACTGAACACATATTCAGAGTACAAAATTACCAAACTCAGTATGTAGTATCTCTTTCTGTAGGAAAAGGGTGACTCCCTTCAGAAGGAAGCAGTTCAGGAAATGTTCCCAGGTTCCAGAAACTTTCTTAATCAACAAGCTGGTTACTCTTCCTTTCATCTTCCTTATTCAAGAAGTTTATTAATATGCAGACTGAAATCTAGAGGCATATACAGACGATTCACAGGCTCTTAGATTTCTTTGCAAATTATGGCACATTGTCATGGACAGTCAGCCATAAGAATAATTGCTTTCCAGCACAGCCAGAATAATTAAGAAAAGTAAAAAATGAAACAAAATGAAGAATAGAGTAGGTGCTCCTGTATCTTAAATCTATGGTTTTTCATGTTGAAAAGTTTTATACATCTTGCACTGTATTGCCTTGCAAAATTCTGGGATTTTGAATTTTTTTTTTTCATCTATAGATGAGAGTGGGAGAGAGAGAAAGAGAGAGGAGCATTGATTTTAAAAGAGAGATAGGGACTGGCTGGGAAGCTATGAAAGCCTAACTCTAAGATGTGCCAACTTTAAGGAGTTAGGCTTAAGCAAAAAAGCTTCTTCACCTGGCTGAAATCACCTTCTGCCAGAAGAAATACATTTCACCAGCAGAATTCTCTTCTGCTAGATGATCTCAGAATTCTGCCAGTGTAGGAGTCTGCCTGTGACACTGGCTAAAACATTTTAGGAGAGCTAGAAAGTATATGGGAGGGGACACAGACGGAATAGGGTGAACAAAGAGCCATGTTAAATCAGATCCAAACCTTCTCCAGCCCAGGGGTACAACTACATTGCTGCCACAAATTTAGGTCAGAATGACAGCTGTCCTAAGTTATTTCCAGCCCCCTTCGGCTACAAGGGGTTTGAATTCAACACAGCTTCTGTTCACTTTGTGTTGATTCTGCTGGCCTTTGCGTAGCTTGACCAATGAGAATGATACTCAGAGTCTGCTCTTCAATGCTGACTTTACTGTCTCCACAAAATGCCTGTGGTGGTATGTCAAAGTATGTATATTCTTTTATCTGAATTAAATTCAGAAAGTTTGTTTATTGATGAAAATGCATTTCAAAGACAGGAAATAATTTGAAATACTATATTTCTTTATGCAACTTATGGAAATATAGTTCATCATTTTTAGTGGTGTTCCAACACTGTGGTTCACAAAAAAATGACACAGAAGTTCCTGTTTGAGAACCTGGCTAAACTGAATTTCTCAGTCTGGTATGAGAAGGGAGGGAGTCTTTTGCTCTTGTGTGCTCTCTCCTTTCATCCCAGCACTGTTGTTGTTATTGTGTGTCTGTTGAGTCTGACTTATAGTGACCCTTAGGGTTTTCTTGGCAAGATTTATTGAGAGCAGCTTTGTCATTGCTTTCCACTGAAACTGAGAGAGTGGGACTTGCTCGAGAGGATCCAGGGGGTTGCCATGGCTGAGCAAGAATTCCATTATATCTTCCACAGTCCTAGTCCAAAACTCCCAACTGCTACACCATGGCACCTCTCTGTCCCAGCCTTGCTCCCAGATAAATCTAAACTGAGCATGGTTATTAGCCTTAATTGTACATGGAATTTCCTTTTTGCCCCTTCCCTTCTTTCCTCCCAGTGAACAATTGAAAAAGTAGGAGGTTCGAGCAAACCTAAGATTCCTTTTGAGAAAAGAATGTCTGACCATGCTTGAAAGGAGAAGGTTTCAGTGTCTACTGGCAGAAGTGCATGCTTTGACCCTCCTTACCAGTTGTCCATGATTATGAGGTTTATTTCGAGAAAATGAGGGAAGTTGTGAAGAATATGTTGACTGTAATTTTGTGAAGTTCTTTCCTGGATGCTCTTGAGTGGCATTTAGATTTTAGGTGGAACACTGAAGTCCTCTTTTTGAGCACTTTATGGTGCAAACAGTGGCTAAATAAATGCTTGTCTGCAGTCTTTGATGTTGTTTTGGGAGTGGTGCATAATATATTTGAACTGAAAATAATAGGTGAACTCTTTGAAGCAAATACTTGAATGTAGACAGTATGTAATCCGGATCAAATTTGTGCCTTTAAAACCTAGAACAAGTGCAACTTGTGATCACATATCCCTTTATACAGAGAAGTATTTAGTTCCCCAACAGTTTCAGGCTATATTTGCACATATTTTCCATAACTGGTTTGCAAACTATGTTTGACCCACATGAGAGCAGCTTTCTGGGTGATTTCTGCTGTAATGAATAAAGCTAGCTATTTCCCAAGTCTGAATTTTGGTTGTCTTCCCATTCCATAGCCTCTTTTTTCCCCTTTGCATGGTGGATGTCATACAATTGGTCTTCACAAGTTTCAGATGTGTGTGTATATGTCCTCAAGTTGCCTGTCAATTTATGGCTGCCCCATGAATCTCACAGGGTTTTCTTAGGCAAGGAATACTCAGAGGTGACTGTCAGTTCCTTCCTCTGAAATATAGCCTACAGTACCTAATATTTGGATACCATTGAGAAGATCCTATAGCAAATAATTCTTAACATACTGAATGAGAACATAAACTATGTTATTTAATTCCAGAAGGCTATTTATTCCTGAGAATTAGGACTACTTCCAATTACTCTTTCCACATGCAGAAGCTAAAATGAAAAAGAATTGTTGGGCTGTGATGAGCTAAGTTTAAAACAAGTCATATCCCCTTAATTCATGTACTAACTGGTAATGGGGGCACATTGAGGAGTAATCAGATCACTGCCCTTTGCACATAACCTACATACAGTGCAGTTTGAGTCAATCCACGTTTCAGCTCAGACTTATGGAAACTGCCCCTTCTGTGGAAATAAAATTCTGTTAAATAATCTACCTCCCCTTCTGTAGTGTTGCCAGGCTTTCAAAATAGCAACAAGGGACGGTCAAAATTCTTGATATGCAGAGATGACAGTGATGAAGTAACTGTTAACAACTTTGATACCTACTTAAATGCCAAATGAAATAATTGATTTCAGTTAACTTAATAATGTGTTTCTCTGCAAAATTAACATGTTGTCCTCATTCATAAATTGCATGATGCACATGTTTCTGTCTTTATGATGGGCCCATATCCCAAAATACAGGATTTTTTTGGTTTTTGGTTCAGCCTATATAAAAGGAAAAGATTTCCAACTCTCAGATAAGGGGCATACCTTATATTAAGGGACACCTGGCAACCCTATCCTTCTCTGATTGTCTTTCATCTTCCTGCATCCCATCATACTTTCATCTCCTTTCTGCCTCCCTGTTCTTTTTCCTGTTCACTGTCAGGAAGGGACAGCGCTGAAAGGCCAGTTCAATACTGCACGACGCCGACAGAGGCTGGCGGCAGCAGTGGCTACAACAGTGAGTGGACTTAACAGTCAAGGCACCTACAATGTTAAAGATGGAGGAACCATATACGGTGAATGTGTATTAGTCATACAGAGCACTCACACAGCATGTCAGGTGTTTGTGTGGCACTTGGGGAGCATGGGAAGGATGGGGTTTCAAGGCCAGCTGTGGCCACATGCATGGTCACAAACCATCTAACTTGAATTTTAGCTCTTTTGGGTCAAGTTGGTTACTATGGTAGGGAATAAGGCCCCAACAAATAAAGCTTAAAATATTTAATTTTAGCTGGATTGTACACTATGTGCATGTGTAAGTGTGTGTTTAGAATCACATCTCACATATTTTTAGAAGTGGTTTTATGTATACTTTCTGAAACAAAGCTTTTGTTTCTGTATTTGTGGTACTCCTAAGATAGTAGTAGTAGTATTAGTAGTAGTAGCTTTCTCTGGCAGTATGTCTGTCACCTCAGTGGAAAACAGTCTTGCCACTGCTTTATTCAATGTGGTTTTTCCAGAAATCTTACTCTAAGAGGTCTCCCAATACCATAGTAACTCCAGTTAACCTCTTGGACTTTGTCCTCTGTGATGAAGCATGTTGCTCTCATGCAGTATCTCACCTGAGGCACAGCTACATATATGGCTCCTCTCTCCTTGCCCTGGAACACAATTTAAAAAAACAAACAAACAAACAAACAAACTATAATTAGGCAAGTGACCTTTGGATTTCTAGCATTCAAATCAAGGAAAAGGATGGAAGCAGCCATGGTAACTAGGGAGAAGTTAGTGTTTGAGAGGACACTCTCTATCAGCATGTCATACAGTCTTCTGGTAGCGTTATACCTTGAGAACTCTTCCAGATCAGAAGGTGGGTGAAAATAATTAAGCAAAATAAAGTATGTGTAACAGGAGGAGCCATACATATTTTTAAAATGGACTTTGGCCAAAAACAAAAAGTACAAAATTCACTTTGTAATGTCAGAGATATACTTTAACTCTTGTCCCCTTCCAAATGAAGATATCAAAAGTAGCCTGTACAAATGAGAACAGCATAAGAACAACAAACCAAAAATAATCAAAATTTCATATATTGACATATTTTTTGTATTTATACTGTGATATAAATATGTACTCAGAAAGTAGCTATGTGTTTAAATTGCTAATGCTCAATTTGAAGTAAGTCCTTTTGAACTTAGAAGGCCTTATTTCTAAGTAAAGATGCTGATGATCACACTGTAATTCCATGAAGTGATTGTGCTAATCAAGTAAAAAGGTTGATTATGAGGTCCACCATGGAATTCCTTCATGATATATTATATTATTGTGTAAGTTTTGTTTCTTCTCCATAATCTCAAAAAGTCATATTACTATCACTACTAGTTACATTTTATTTTATGCTTTTTTCCCTGCAAGAACTTAAAGGAGAAGGAAAATTAAGTCAGTAAACAGAAGTGTACACAGTTTGGTTTATTGAATAGCAGGGAGTGACAGTTTGTTCACATAGTTAAGTGGCTCCAATAAAAGAAGACTTGTTTATGTAGGCATATACTGACATGATTGCAGAAGAGTGACAGAATAAGTGTGAATTGTCAGGAAGTGAGGATGCCTGGAGCTTGGAGAGGAAGAGGTTTTCTGGTATTTCAGTGAAGTAATAAAAGGCCACTCAAGCTAATTTGAATGTTGATGGCTGGTGATTATAAGGAAAGGATCAATAGTATCTGTCTGTCTGTCTGTCTATCTATGAATGAGACAGTTTTCCAGACCAATATCCCATGAAAGTATACCATTAAATAAATGAAAAAAACCCACCACACAATAAATGAAATGGATGAAATTAAGTTAAATGAAACTGAGAAATCCTATGAATTGCAAGCATGATTTATGAGACACCTGTGCCTGAAATATTCTGGCCTAAATCCAGTGTTGCTGTTGTGTTGCGCTGTCAGCGCAACATAACCATATCTTTCTCCTCTCCCTCTGCAGTCTCCAGCATCACCTGAAAATAGGCTCCTGATGGTTACTCAGCCACCTGAAGCAGATTTTAAAGGTTCAGGAGCGCTGCATTTGGGAAGAGAGATCATTACCCCCCAGATTCCCCTGACAGAAGTAATTGCATTACTGACTGTCCCATACCGAGATTATATTGTTGCTATGTAACTGAAAGGCCTTTTGGATGTTAGGGTTTCACTCCCTCACCTGAAAATAAAATGATTGAGAAAGATTTTTCTCTTACACAGCAGTATATACTTCCGATATACCTTGTTACCATACAATACTTTTTAAACCAAATTCTTTCCAAATTTAGTTTTTAATTTTTTTAAAAAATTGGGCCTCTGTTTTGATATACAGTTGCTATAAATAATTTAAATAAATAAACTGAATTGCTGGCTACCTTCCACCTTCAGTCCAGGCATTTGGTCAAATGTCTAGGTGCTATACAAACATTATCCTTTGTCCCATCCTGCCTCTCATCATTAGAAGGCACATGTCTTGACATTTCCATAATGAAGCTGAGTTAATACTTTAGTGTAGATGTGTTCATTCTGTATTAAAAATCTATCATCTATCTTGTGTGAATGGTTGGTGATGAGGTGGTGTGTGGTCATACAGTAAGCCTTAGGAGACAGAGGATCTGTATGTGAACTGCATATTGGTCAACCTATTAAACCTAATTCTCCAAGGCTTAAAAAAAACTTTTTAAAGCTTATAAAGTTTAACTTTAAAACCCTTTTTAAAAAAAGTTGTATTGTGTGAGTTGTGCGTACTTTTCAACCCTACTGAAAATCCCTTTGTAATGCAAGATATAATAATGTCCCATGCCCAAAGATGTATTTGTGTGTACAGGTTCAGTTATATTCTATACAAACATTGACTGTCAGAGAATACAATAAGTAAATGTATAATAAAATCAGGTGTAATAAAATAAATGCTTCTTTTATGGTGGAGTATTTTCCTGAACCATTGAATTCAGGTGTTCCTACACCATAGAAGAAATTTTGATTTCTCCCATGAGATCAGCCTACATAACCAGAGCACATTCCTTCTGCTTTACCATATTATGGATCCCCAAAAATAAATAAAGGAATAAACAAATTAAGTAGCAGAAATTGATTGGATAAAAAAAGAGTATCCCATTGACAAAAATCAATAGACTTGTTGAGATTTTTTCTTCTAATCTGTTCATTTGCTTAGAATATAAAACTGTCCATGGTGAATAGCTGAAATTTGGTGACAGTGTTTATAGCTCTGCAGACGACAGTTGTACAGTGATTGTTGTTGGTCTACTTCTGTATATATCTTTTAAGATGGAAGTGCTTCAAGAGGACTCCCCTTGAGTGTCTCACATCATTGCCTCTTTCTGTGTTCTCCTCATCAGAGCCTCTTATGCACTGATACCATCTGCTTCTGCTCTGCTGAGGCAGGGATACCCCCCCCCCAGGCCAGTAGAAGAAAACAAACATTATGTGCAACCCCAGCTGTGCCTCTGATGGTCTTTTCTCACTCTGGCTTGTTTAGTTAGACCTTCAGAAGTGTATGATGCCACGTTAAAAGGCAAGGTGTATATGTAGATTCTCCCTTAGTTTATCTCTTTCTAGATTCTCCTGTGAACTTTTTCGTTATTTATAGCTAGGTCAGTTCTTTCAAGGAGCTTTGAAAAATGTTACTTCTGTTGGTTTCAGCAAGTCATCCTGATGAGCTGGACATTTCAAATTGCTTAAAATAGAGAGCATGGAAATCAGGGAATTTTTTTTTGAGTTTTATCCAATTATGTTTATCTGCCAGTGGAATTGATTCCCATTTTCCCATTGGCTATTCTCCAGAGCAGTTTCAGGTCATATAAGGGAGGTGGCTGGAGTTGGGAAAGGGGGTAGGTTTGGTTGACAAATGGACCTCTGCTTCTGCAACATGAGGTACCCATTGCCCACTGTGGGCATGAAGTAGTGATGATACTGGAAGTCCCCTTTGGAAGGATTCTCTGGTTTAATTCATTAAATGAGGTAAAATATGCCCTTTTTCTAATTTAAATGTAACTTGGATGCAGATGTAGTATGAGTATCTGAATGGAAGAAAGGTAAGCTGAAATGTCTGTTTTTTTAAGGAGATATCTAGAGAATTATAGAGCAGAAAATACTGTGGAATAAGATTTGTTTTGACTTGAGAACTTTAAATTGTATACTGTGGAGGTCCAGTTCCTGACAAAAGTGGAGACAATTTATCTTTTAAGATATTTATGTCACTGGTTATAAAAAATGAATCTATAGTCTGTTTAAATGTAAAGTAATATGACTTTTTTATGCTAGCACTGTTCAGAATATTTCAAAAAGCATGTAATATATTTCTTGATAATTTTTCACATTTGATTTACATATATTATTTGGATAGCAAAATAATTTACCTTTTCATTTGGTGATAGAATGCTGAATTAGCTTACATTTGTATTAACAGAAATGCTTGAATTTGCTGCAGATATCACCTGAGTTTGTGTGCATTTTATCTTGCATGTCTTTATATTGTAGAATAGCAATAATTTAATATAAAAAGCACCATGGAAATGTGTGTGTGTTTTCATTTATATGTATTATGTGTACTTCTTAAAGTTGCACATATGCACTATATACCGGTATAAATTGCACATACATAAATACATATACACTTAATGTATATGCATACATGTTTTAAAAGGGAATTAAAGATGGAGATACCATAGTGTATTTCTGTCCTTTGGAGACATCATTCAAAAAACAACCTAGTTTTTGTATAGATAAATGCTCTAAATTAAACTGCCTTTCAGACTGAAAGATGGGCACTAAAAGAGTCTCTGTAGCTCACAGTATATGATTTATAGATGTACTGATGCAATATATTAAATATCAATATCAGGTGGTTTCATAAATCTGTTAACTATATGTTTAGCTATAATTTTAGTTTTGTGGAGAAATTTGAAACTAACACATTCTTCATGTAAGCCTGAAAGGCCAGACTACGATTTAAGTAAACTCTCACCTGAAATACCACCTTTTACTTTTCTATTTTCCACTGATATATCTAGAAAGTATTTATATCATCTCTTGAAAATCCATTATTTAATTCCCATTTCCACTACCATGACTACCATTTTCTTGCTTCTTAGAGTTTTAAGATACAAATGAATGTATGGTCTGCAACCATGTCTGTTTTCAATGTAGCATAAGAGAAACTTAAATTAATGCTCAAAGTGCATCCCCATTGGTTTAAGAGGGAGAAACCTATTTCAGTGCTGCGCACAAAATAAGATGGTTCTCCTGCAAAGCTTATTGTTGCAGAATAATTGTTGCAGAAACAGTTGCATATTATGGGGGGTTCTCACTGCATTGTCACCCATTTGTAATTTTTCTGAGTTTTCATGGTGCTCCTTCCATTTTACCAGATAAAATTGACTTTTATGAGTAGAAAAAAGTAGCACATTGTGTAAAGAGTAACACACTGATGTAAATGCACGTAATTTTAGTGTTCTGTGCACTAGGAGAGCAGCAGCTTTGAGGTGGGCAAAACCTGTGTGCAGGTGAACCTATCATGCAATACTATATCTGCATTTGGCACCATTTTTGTCACCTGTTTGTTTATTATTACAGTCCTCCCTCCACATTCACAGGTTTGACCTTCCTGAACCTGATTATTCATAAAGGTCTCGTGCTTTCCCCGATTCTCCTCCTCTCATTCCCTTGCATTTTGCCCAGGCACATGTGCCTTTCTTCTTTGTGCCAGAGTATAAGGCAAGGGAAGAGGAGGGGAACACCATGCGCAGAGAAGGACAGTGCACACCTACCTCTTCCGCCATTCTCTTGCCTTTTGCTTGGGTGTAGAAAAGGCATGCTGAGGCAAAAGGAAAGGGAATGGAAGGGAGGAGTATCGCACACAGAGAAGAGCAGTGCACATTTGCCTTTCCCTCCATTCCCTTGCCTTTTGCATGGGTGTGGAGAAGGTGCACTGAGGCAAAAGGCAAGGGAATAGAAGGAGAGAGCCCTGGAAGTGAATGGGAGGGGGAGCATGGGGGGAGTTATTTGTGGTTTTTCCACTTTCTCAAGTGTTCTGCATCCCAAACCCTCACAAAAGTTTATTTTAAGCTACACTAAAGCACTTCATTTGTGTGTGTGTGTGTGTGTGTGTGTGTGTGTACACCCTCTATACCACTTGGATGAAAGTGTTACAGCATCATACCTCCATCTTCACATAATATATTAAAAATAAAGGGAAAATAAATCTCCTTTCCAGTCACTGTCATTTAAACAAAGCAGTTTAGATGGCCTTTTGAAAATTATTATTTTGAAAATATTGTTAGCAGCGTTAGTTATTCTACAGTGCTGGCTAGAATCCTATTGGGGAATTATGAATATATAACTTGGAGTCATACATTCATAACTCTGTGGTATTCATAATCCTTACATAGCCTCTGATTTAGGGGCTATTTAGGGACCATGAAAGTTCCCTAATCCATACTTACCAAAAAGCAGCCACTGCAATTGATTGGTTGGGGAGCAGCTGCCTGACATTTCCATCCCCCCTTACATGACTGATCTCTATCATGAGGGGGAATTGCAACAGGAGCCCTGCTTTTGGCTGTTACAACTGAGATTGCTCACAGGAGGGGTTGGGAATATCAGTCAGCTGCTTCCTAAGTGGTAGGGAACAGACCCCTGTCATTCACTGTGGCTGCTTCCTGATTAATAGGGAATTGGGAGGGAAGTGAGCTGGAATTCACATATAGCTTCATAACTATGGCATTTACATGTTTGTAGCTGTGCAACAGGATTTTAGATGTTATTTTAATCATTAAACCTTTCCAGATACTGTGTTAAAATTACAGCAAGAAGAAGTGCATTCTTCCTTTTGTAATATATGCACACACATACCTACTCACACACACACTCAGTTTGAAAGGGGGATAATAAAAATGGTGCTGGTGTTGTGATAGGTAGGTTCAGCTGCCCAATAAGTTAGTACCCATGTTCAAAGCTACCATTAACAGCACTGCTTATGATTAGAGCAAAGTAGAAATGTACGCATAGAAAAAAGAAACACACCACCACCTTCCACAGCAATATGGAAAATTATGGTTCCAGTTTGCAACTACAGTTGAAGAGCAGTGGGTTATCAGCACTAGGAGTCATCTGTCTCAAATCGCTCTTGTTGTGAAGTATGTATACTTCTAAATATTAAGCATTATGAAAATTGACAAATACATTGTTGTGCTGTCAGTGGCATTGTATGGAAGAAAAATACAGTGTTGTGTATCTGTTACTTTCCAACACAGGTCCCTTTCAGTTCTACCATGTCTCCTGTTCGCCTACATTCATCCAATCCTAACCTTTGTGCAGACATCGAATTTCAGACACCACCAAGTCACGTAGCTGACCCCCTGGAAACCTCCACAGACTACATAAAACTCCAGGAAGAATTTTGTCTCATGGCACAGAAAGGTAATCACATATATACCAGTGGAATCTCAGTGCAAAATTACCCTTGATACAGCTGGGCAGCTTTGTCCAGAGTATGTGGTACTTGCTTCTGGCACTTGTGGGGGAAAAAATGAGAATATTGCATAGGCAGTTGCTGAGTGTTTCCCTTTCATCCTGCTAGTCTTCAGAAGAATCATTTACTTCATTGTAGAAATATTTCATTTACATTCTCCAGTCCTCTTCACACCAACCTGCAGCTTCATTGGAGCTGCTTCCCCCACCGTAGTGTGTGTGTCAGTAGTGCGGGCACATGAGTAAAGATGATTCTTCTTCGTGGTCTCTGTGCCTTCATACACTAGGAGCTTTAGCGCCTGCGCGGTAGCGTTCGGAAACTTCTAGAGCTTGTTCGCTTGGCGGGAACCCCTCCCCCACGCCGGTACTGCGCATGCTCCTCCCGCCGAGCAACGGTCTCTCCTCAGTTCTTTCTCGTCCGCCGCCGCGTACGGAAGGTTCTTTAGTTTGTTCCTCTCACGTCGTGCTTGGCTTGCTGTTTTTTCACGGTTTTACGGACTTTCGGACTGTCTTTGACCTCTCTTTCGGACTCCCCCTTCGGTTTTCGTCTTTTTGGATTTCGGAGTTGGCGTTTCTTCGTCTTATGTCCGCGCTCTTTAAGAAGTGCGTGTCCTGCGGCCGCAAGGTTGCCCTCAACGACGGCCATAAGGAGTGTCTCTTCTGTTTGGGCGAGTCCCACAACATCCGGACTTGCCCAATTTGCAGGGATTTTACTCCCCAAACTCTTCGCAACCGCTCCGCGAGACTCAAATCTTATTGTTGGGAACAGTCTCTGCGGGCGATAGACGAGACCTCCACTTCCAAGATGGCCGACAAGAAGACGACCACGCCATCGACGGTATCGGCGGCTGCCGTCCGTCCACCTCGTCGGTATCGGGCTCGGTACCGGCGAAACGCCGATCTCGGCGTTACCGAGGATCCCGAAGCTGTCGGCGGCTGCCAAGTCAGCGAAAGGATCCTCGACGGCGAGGAAGGCTGAGGCTCCCCTTACGGAGACGCCTGCAAAAAGCGCCCTGCTCCGGACGGAGGCAAGGAGAAGGAGAAGAAGAAGGAAAAGAAGCGCTCCCCGGCTGGGGACGCTCAACCTCCTACTCCTCCTCCTACTCAGCAGCCTTCCAAAGGGCGAGGCGAGTCCGTCGACCTCTCGGAGGATGAGATCGAGGACGTTCCCCAACAGCGCCCGGACTCGCCTGTGGCAGACCCTCCAACCCTGGTGGAGGAGCGCCACCGCCCTCTTAGCCGTCGCAGGTCGGCCGACCTGCAGCAGAGAGAGCCCTCTGCTTCTCCGGAGCGGCGTTCGACCTCCTTCAGGTCCCGGTCCCGCTCTTCCGAGCGTCCGGTGGCCTCGCCGCCTCCGAGGGAGACAAGAGAGGAACAACCTCGCTCGTCTGCCTCCAGATACACCTCGGCGTCCTACGTGGCCAGGTACGCGAGGGAATCTGAATGGAGAGAGCGCCCGGCCTCCTATCGGTCGCATTCGCCATCGTACCGGGATCGGTACCATCGTGGCCCGAGTCGCTGGGAGACCTTCCGGAGGTCCCGGTCACCTCGTCGACAGCGCGAATCGCGCTCGCCTAGAGGGGACGAGGCTCGGTACCGTCGACGCCGAAGCCGATCTCCGTTGGACCGCCGCTCCTTCAGCCGCTCTCCCTCCCCTCGATATCATAGGGCGAGGGAGCCTTCACCACGGTATCGGGCGATATCGCCACCTCCTAGGGTCACGGCAACGGCGACGCGCCCTACGGAGTCGGTGGTGACTGAGCGGGCTACGACGACGTCAGCCTGCCAGACTACCCCGGTCACCACCAAGAGGGTGAAGTCAGTGGTCAGCCATCCCAAGCGGGACGCTGCTGCTACCGCCGCCCCGGCTGCGGAGAAGCCTAGGAAGGCAACACCTGCGGCGACTACGAAGGAGCCGGAGAGCGTGCGGCGAGAGGACTCACCGAGCTCGGAGTCGTACGACTCGAGTGCGGAGTCTGAGGTGTCTGAGGCGGCCTCCCAGGAGTCTCCTCCGTTGGGATTTGGGGACCCGATCCCAGATTCTGCTCCATAGGACGTCCACCAGTTCTCTGCGATGCTGCTCCGCATGGCCACTACCCTCGGCCTTAAGATCGCCGATGCGGAGCCGGAGGATGACGATCCAGCCTTCTCCGTTTTCGAGGAGAAGCGACCTTCCACGGCCCCGCTGCCTCTCCTGCCCCGGGTATCCAGACTGGTGAAGGCCGCCTGGGATAGACCGGCCTCGGCTCAGCCGATACCGCAGCGGTTAGAACACCTCTACAGGGTGCAGAAGGATAACGCCGGTTATCTATTTAATCACCCTGCACCGAACTCTGTGGTCGTCGAGTCCGCGCAGACGAAGGGCTCCGGCAGGCAACACACCACCCCGCCGGACAAAGAGGGCAGGAAGTTGGACGCCTACGCAAGGAGGTTCTATTCGGCTGCCTCCTTGCAGATCAGGCTGTCCAACACTCAGGCTTGCCTCGCGGCATACCTGAAGAAAGTGCTCGATCGCCTGCAACCGGCGATGGAAGCGGTACCGGAGGACATCCGCCAAGCCTCCTCCGTGATCTTCAATGAGGCTATCTCCATCGCTCGGCACCAGATGGCCTCCTCCCGGCATGCAGTGGAGATCGCCTCCCGGGTCATGGCGGGATCCGTCGGCCTCCGCCGCCATGCTTGGCTTCGACCGGCCGACATCCAGGAGGACACCAGAAGGAGGATTGAAGATCTCCCCTTCGACGGTGAAGGCCTATTCAATTCGTCCACAGACGAAGCTTTGGACAATCTCGTCAAGGCGAGACTGACCGCAAAAAAGATCGGGCTGCAGCCGGCCACGCAGACCCGCAGGGCCTCCACCTTCCGACCATCCTGGCGACGATCTTCCACCTCGTCGTTCCAGCGTTCGGCCCAGTCTGGACAGTCGAGACCGTCCTCCGGCTCATCGGCCAGACGCACGATTAGGCGGCGCCCGGCTTCGTCGAAGAAGTCCTCCTCCGAGACAAAGTCTCGGTTTTGACGTGCCTGGCAGGACCCACCAATACCCACTCTTCAGCCTACCATCAGCGCTCGGAGACCGACCGACTCTCGCTCGACACCTAGCGGAGTGGCAGTATGTCACTACGGACTCTTGGGTGCTTTCCATCGTCCGTCTTGGCTACGCCATCGAGTTTCTCGATATTCCTCCTCGCGGCGTTTATTACTCCACGCCGTCGAGTCCGGCCCTCCTGGAAGAGATCCAATCCCTCCTCCAGAAAGGGGCGATCGAGCGGCTCCCGCAAGAGGCCAAGACCACCGGCTTCTTCTCCAGGTACTTCACGGTACCGAAAGCCGACGGTACCCTCCGGCCGATCCTAGACCTCAGAGGGATGAACTACTACATCCGCCCCAAAAGGTTCAAGATGGTCACGATACCGTCGATCCTACCCTTCCTACATCGAGGGGACTGGTTCGCCTCCATCGATCTCCGAGACGCATACTTCCATATCGCCATTCGCCCGCAGCACAGACGGTACCTCCGCTTCGCAGTCGACGACACCTGTTACCAGTACAAGGTGCTGCCGTTCGGACTCTCGACTGCCCCAAGGGTCTTCACCAAGTGCATGGCCCCGGTGGTATCCTACCTGCGGACGAAGGGCGCTTCCGTCTTCCCCTACCTCGACGATTGGCTGTTGGTGGCGTCCTGCAAACAGAGACTTTACCACGACGTCCACATGACGTTGTCACTCCTGACCCGCCTTGGTCTACGAGTGAATCCGAAGAAGTCCCACCTCGAGCCGGCGAGGATCTTGGACTTCATCGGGGCGACACTCGACTCGACCTCCGCCAGGGCGTACCTACCAGAGTCTCGAGCACAAACCTTGATCCGGGCCGCCGCTCACGCTCGTACGGCCCCAACGTTATCTGCGAGAAGCGTCCAGCAGCTCTTGGGCTACATGGCTGCGACGACCGCTGTGACATATCTCGCCAGGCTGAGAGCAAGACCTCTTCAACACTGGTTCGTCCGCATATTCGACCCCCTGCGAGACGAACAGACACTCCGACTGCAGCTGCCGGGAGACGTCCGCTCATCCCTCCGATGGTGGCAGTCGCGACGCAATCTCATGTCGGGGATGCCTTTCCAACAGCCGACACCGAAGGTGACGGTAACGACCGACGCCTCCCTGTATGGATGGGGTGCCCACTGCGGCGATCTCAGAGTCCGCGACAGATGGACCGACGACGAGACCGCTCTCCATATCAACGCGCTGGAGCTGCTCGCCGTCTGGAAAGCCCTACGGGCGTTCCGCCATGCCGTGGCGGGGCGCACGGTCCTGATTCTGACGGACAACACCACCGCCGTCTGCTACATCAACAGACAAGGTGGGACTCATTCCACGACCCTGCTCGACATCGCGCTCGGCCTGTGGGAATGGTGCATTCGCCTGCACACGCATCCCGTGGCGGTTCACCTGGCCGGGCAGGAGAACACCACGGCAGACGCCCTCAGCAGGGACACCTCATCCCATCACGAATGGTCTCTCTCCGGAGAGGCGTTCAGACTGATTCGGGACCGCTGGGGCGAACCATCAATCGACCTCTTCGCGACCAGGGAAAACGCGAAGTGTCGCCGATTCTGCTCCAGAGCGGGCCACGATCGTGCCTCCATCGGGGACGCTTTCCAGTTTCCGTGGACCGGGGAACTCCTCTACGCGTTCCCGCCGTTCCCGCTACTCGGCCGGACGATATCGAAGATCCTCGCTGACCGAGCCGACGCGATCCTGGTAGCCCCGTACTGGCCGAGGCAACATTGGTTTGCACCCCTGCTACAAGCCACGCGAGACGACCTGCTCCGGTTGCCACCGACACCGGACCTGCTCTCCCACTCCGGCGGCCGAGTCCTCCATCCGGACCTGCCACGCCTGGCCCTCCATGCCTGGAGGATATCGCACTAGACGATCCCGTGCTCGGTACCGTCCTCGTCGCGGCCAGGAAGGAATCCACCCATCGCAACTATCAATACAAGTGGCGACGCTTCCTGACCTTCGCTAACGAGAGGAGTGAGCCGGTATCGCCCGCGGGGCTCTCGACCGTCCTGCACTTCCTCCTGCACCTCCGGCAACAGGGGCTGGCGTTTCCATCCCTGAAGGTGTATCTCTCCGCGATCGTGGCATACCAACCGCCACGATCTGCTGCCTCGGCCTTCTTCAGGAACGATACCGTTAAGCGGTTCCTGAAAGGACTTCATCATCTCTACCCGCCGGTATCGCCGCCGCTACCGCCGTGGTCCCTCTCGCTGGTGCTCTCGCAGCTGACGAAGCCGCCCTTCGAGCCGATGGCGACCTCGGATGACAGGCTCCTGACAATGAAAACTGCCTTCCTGGTAGCGGTGACCTCAGCGAGGCGAGCGGGTGAGATCACAGCTCTTCGTTCCGATGAGCCCTTCACGGTCTTCCACAGGGACAAGGTGGTCCTGAGACCTGACATCTCGTTCCTGCCAAAGGTGGTGTCCAGTTTCCATCTCAACCAGGACATCATCCTGCCTGCCTTCTTCCCGAACCCGACGACACCGTTGGAGCGGTCCCTCCACTCCCTGGACGTGCGTCGGGCATTGGCTTTCTACAAGGACAGGACTGCTTCCTTCCGACAGACGCCGCATCTCTTTGTTTGCTATGGGCGACGTCGGAGGGGCCTAAAAGTGTCCACCCAGCGCTTCTCCAAGTGGGTGGTGAGGACTATTGAACTGGCGTATGAGCTCGCGAGGAAGCCTCCGCCAGTCCTGCTTCGAGCCCACTCCACCAGAGCTGTGGCTACTTCTGCGGCCCTCCTGCGAGGAGTTGACCTGCATGAACTCTGCCGTGTGGCGACCTGGTCCCAACCATCGACCTTCGTGCGCCACTACAGGCTCGACTGCCGGTCGCGCAGAGATGCCCGGTTTGGACGTGAGGTGTTGGCTTCCGTGCTGTAGGACCTGACCCGCCGTCCGACCGGTAAGCTACACAGTCTCCTAGTGTATGAAGGCACAGAGACCACGAAGAAGAAGAACAGGTTGCTTACCTGTAACTGTGGTTCTTCGAGTGGTCATCTGTGCCATCATACACACCCGCCCTTCCTCCCCTCTTTCTCAGGTCCCTGTAGGTTCTACGGCGGACGACAGAACTGAGGAGAGACCGTTGCTCGGCGGGAGGAGCATGCGCAGTACCGGCGTGGGGGAGGGGTTCCCGCCAAGCGAACAAGCTCTAGAAGTTTCCGAACGCTACCGCGCAGGCGCTAAAGCTCCTAGTGTATGATGGCACAGATGACCACTCGAAGAACCACAGTTACAGGTAAGCAACCTGTTCTTTTGTTTCCTGATCAGCATCCCTCCTGATATTGGGATCTCACCCATTAAATCACAGATGTCCTGAATCTTGTCAGATATGTGAGTTTGTTTCCCTTACTGCTTTAGTATACATTCAGAGAATCATAGAGAATCATAGATATTTCAGCACTACTCTGTTATAGTGCTGTTATTCCACTTTCAGCATCCTGTGGAATTCTGGGGTGTGCAGTTTACTGAAGCCAAAGAGCTCTCTGGCTGAGAATTCTAAACGCCATTCCATAAACTGCAAATCCCAGGATTCCATAGGATGTTGAAAGTGGAATAATGGCACTATAACAATATAGTGCAGAAATGGCCATAGACTCATAGAGTTGGAAGGTACCTCATGGGCCATTGAGTCAACCCCAGTGCAGGATTTTCAGCAAAAGCACCCGCAGCAGGTAGCTGTGCAGCCTCTTTTTGAAGACGACTAGAAAAGGAGACTCCACCACTTCCCAGGGCAATTGATTCCATTGCCAAACCACTTTTACTGTTGACAAATTTCTTCTCATGTTGAATCAAAATCTACCCTTCTGTATCTTAAAACCAGTAGACCTCAGGCAATAGAGAACAAACCTGCACTTACAATAAATTGTATGGAGGCAGTTGATTTGTAGTAGATATTGCAGGTCAAAGAGAAGGCCTGCCACTACAAAGTTGAAAGGACATGTAGTATGTTGGCAACTTTCAATAGCAAAATTAAAAGTGTTCCCTCTTTTGCCCAGTGTGTTGCAAGTCAGGTCTGCTGATATTTATATTACTTACAGAGAAAAAAAATCTCTTATTTGTTTTATTATTTTTGTGGTTATTTGTTGTCTTCCAGGCATTTGACATTTTAATCTTAGAAGTTTGTATCATCTTGCAAGGCTGTCATTTTAACTTCCTACATATAGAATAGATACTAGTCAAGTTATATGACTTTTCAGACTGGAGGAATCATATTAGACTTCAAAGGAGATTCATCATGCAAAAAGCATCACCCACTAGAGTTCCCACCAAGTTAATCTCTCCCCCCCTGCACAAGAAACCATACACGCAGTACCTCAGCACCTCCCCAAGCTTAAAACCAGACAAAACCCCAAAACATTATTATTTGGATTTTGGAATAGGAGTGTACATGTGTGCCTTGAGTTACTTGATACAGTGGATACAGCAGGATTAGTCTTCCTTTGTGTAAAGCTAGAGTTGAGTGCTGTGGTGGCTGGTAGTTTGCATGTTACTGGAATTGTGTATCCACTTCAGATTTTAGTAACATGGAAGGCATCAGCTGCTATCAGCTGAGTGTTCAATCTAAGGCCCTTTTCATACCTTACCTTTTAACACTGCTGGGTTGGGGTCCTTGTGCAAGAAGCCTGGGCAGGAAGGCTCTTGCAAGCCTCCTGCTTCAGCTCTGCAGCTCCTTCCTGCTCTCGCGAAAGCCCCGCCCCGCCCCGCCCCGCCCCTTCCTTCCGCAATGCAGCCTGGGAGTTGGAGGCTGCACTGAGGAGAGGACGCGTGACCGGCCCGGCTCCAGAGGCTCCACACGGCAGGTGAGTGCGGCCCAGGCCCGTGAGCATTGCGCAAGCATGGGTCATTTTTGGCTAAAAGCCGAAAATAAAAAAATGCATGTTCACTGCGCGTGAGGGCCTTGAGCATCGCGTAAATGGGAATGCGTCATGCAGACCGCTCCTCACATTTACGCGACGCTCAAGGGGCCCTTTCACTTGCAAACTGCCATGCGAAAAGGGCCGAAGATTTCACTTACTGTGTTCAGCATCCCAAAATCCCATTTCCTTTTTCTTTGTTATAGCACTACTAATAATGTATTTGAAGACAAATGAGCATAGCCTTCAGTAAGATTGGAACTGAACTAGAGCAAGTGTGTGTGGGAGGGAGGGAGGGAGGGAGGGAGGGAGGGAGGATGACAAGTAGTCTCAGCTAGGACTTCATTGATCTACATGTTTTCCCTCTTTTGGTGATACATGCAGGCAGTGGTTTGGAAAATACTAAGTTGGTACCTAGATGCAAATTTGAACCATTTATTATAGGTTACAGAATTCAGCTTATGTTAATGCAGAATTCAAGTTACTTTTGGAGCTGAAAATAAATCAAATGAAACATTTTCTATTAAGAATATAAAACCTTAAAGTAAAAGCCTTTATATTCTTGACACAAATTTTTTGTTGAACTCTGTGATGGTAAGGAATGGAACGTATCACTGCTTTTATTTTTCCAGTTAAATAATCCTTGTACACTATGACTGCAAGATGTAAAGCAGTGTATGCGCCAAATTCCATGTGTTAATAAACAGGGGAGGAGGGCTGCTTGTCCTGGCATTCTTTGTGGTTTTCTCAGAAATTTTCTGAGGAACACAAAATTTTCTAGAAACGTTGTATACATTCAGTCAAAATTTGTATAGAGATTTTCAGTTTACTGATCTATAAAACCGCACTTGGTATAGTAATTATAGAGCAAGGCAACATGATCTAAGGGCAGTTTTACAAAGCTTACACAATCTAGTTCTGTATTAGAAAATAATTTGTGAAATGTACAACAGGAAGAATCGGCCACCTGCTGTTTTGCTTGCAGAATCTTATCTTGTAAAAGGCACTGTTTCAGTTTTCAAGACCAAATCACCTTCTTTAATTATTCAATTTTAAATCACTAGGAGCTGACAGTACTTACTACTTTTTTTTGGAAGAGAGGCATTAACAGGAGCATGCTACATTCATTCCACATTCTGTTACTATAGGGTCCAGTATATGTATAAGTACAAATATTTTGATATCCCCACTGACCATTTTTCATGTTTCCATGATAATCCCATACAGCATGTTTGGGTACCCAAAAGTTATAAGCTGTGTTCTCAAAACCTGTAAATCCTACTTATTTCTTTAGTGTTAGGATCACATTCTAGGAACTAACTACTAAAATTCTACAGGTTATATTCAGAGTGCTACTGTGTGTACCAAAGATTTTTCTGTTTTCTCTCCAGTGCATTCTCTCCTGAAATCTGCCTTCAATAGCATTGCAATAGAGAAGGAAAAGCTTAAGCAGATGGTTTCAGAACATGATTTCACAGGACATAGTACACAGATAACACGTCTCCGACAGTCTCTTTCTCAGGTAAGTTCTTATTTGGAGTACTTGTCATAATCGCAGATTGCTTGAAAATGCCTATTATTGGCACAAATGTTTCTCACCCACATTAGACACCTCCTAACTTTCACACAATAAATAATATGATAACACTCATGTATTCCTATCCCAATCTACTTCATGGCCTAATCCTATTGTTAGTCCAAGCTAAAGTAGACCCAATAAATCAGTGGGATTTATTTATTTCTGGAGTCCCCATTCAGACAGTCTGCTCTAGTTGGGAATCATCAATAAGATTCAGGCCCTTTTTCCTCTGGGTTGCTTAGGATTTTTAAAAGGTATGTAAAAAGGAAGAGATTTACTTATAAATATACAAGATGAGTCAGTTTTCTCCCCAGATACTTCTTTTGCTGTAAAAATTTCAACCAGAGAAAAAGATATAAAGGTATAATATAACTTATTTTTCCTGCTGGCCATAGGTTCAGTTCCACGTGGTTTCTTGCATGTATATAACTGTGTGATGAACCATCCAGTAGCACTAATTTGTTGGTCTTGTTTTCTTGTGTACTGTTTAGTTCCTTGGTTTTTTTCACATTTCAGCAAAATGAGATAAACCACTGTTTGGAGTGAGACTCTGCATGCCCAACTTCCCTGGGCTTGCCTTGTGTTCTTCAATTGGATTTTAACATATGATTGATAGGTACACATGTACAGGCCAACTGTCTTTCTTTTTCACAACTTTCCATTCTTCCAGGGTATTCTGGTTAGCTTACAATAACATCTGCACACATGTCAGTTTTACCTAGATTTGCTGTCCCAGATATATTTCTCTGTACCTGTATAGGTGAGATTTCATTATCTAATGAACTATTTTACTTAACCATGATAATTGGTTATTTAGCCTCTTGGCCAGTAATCTTTTCTCTTTATCTTTGTTCTGCTTCACATACTACATATTACATTTTCGTTTCTTTGCAACCTAATGGTATGCATTAGTATTTGGCCTTTTCAAGTATGAATCTTCCTTGGGTGGTAGAGGGATGCAAATGGAAACTAAGTAAGGGAAAGAGAATCTTATAAATGTAGTTGATGCTTTGCCTCTGTGTAAGTGTTAGTTCCATTGGAGAGCAGTTGTTTGTAAGGATCATGTGAAAATATGGTGGCATTTCTCCACATATTTGTATGCTTTTCTTAGCAGAAGTCTAAGAAAAATCTTGAAATGGCCAACCAGTTTTCTGTTCTGCAGCCAATGACTTTACTGCTATTTATAGCCATAACTCATAGTGTAAAGCATGAGGTTTTGCTTCCACTTTGGTATCTAGCCAGTGTCTTTGAGAATTTTAGCTCTTCTTATGAAGAGCCTTTTTCTGTAGTCCCTAAGATTACAGAGGAGTGATAAAAGAAGTTTCAGTAACATACCCATTGGCTGTTTCACTCCTTAACAGTGTTTGTCTTTCTCTTGCCTCATTCAGATTTCCCTCACCTTCAGAACTGCTTGCCAAAATCTTATTTTTTGCCATTGGAATAGTTCAGTTTGTGTGAGTGGTGCTGCAGGTACATCTTCTATTCAAACTGAATTGAGTGTGTACTTGGTAAATTGCAGAGAGCTGACCTATTTAACTGATACATCAAACAACATTTGATTAGTTTTTGCACGTTTTATCTCACTTGCAGTAAACCTGCAGAATTGATCTTTCCTTGTGCAGTATTTAGTTTCTGATCTGCAGAACACTAAAGCCGTCCAGTAATGAATTGTTTCATCATGTCGCCTTGTAAAACTGCTAGTTGCTATTTGGTAAAGTGCAAAATATTTGCTGCAGTCCGTATGATGCTGTCCAAAATGTAACTATAAATATAAATACTGAATCACACCTTACTTATTGAATACTGATACAAAATAACAAATTAAGTGGCAGATAAACATGCACAGCACCATGTAAATGGGGCATGTGTGTGAAGCTAGTAGTAGTAGTAGTAATAATAATAATGATGATGATGATGATGATGATGTTTATTTATACTGCCCTTTTCACCAAAGGGTGGAACATCAACATACACAGTCAGGGACAAAGAGAATAAACGTAACATTGCAGAAACACATGGAATGAAATCTCCAACAGCCCAACATTCGCTACCCATCTCAGCACCTTAAAAACAACTCAGTGGCTTAAGATGGTGAATCAAAGAGGAAGGTCTTCAGCCCTGTATGAAAATGGATGAGATCCTCCTCCAGCCAGAGGTCCAAAGGAAAACTGTTCCACAAATGCAGAGCCAGATCTTGAAAGGCTTTCAGTCTTGACAGAGCTGTGCACGTTGGTGGAACACACAGTAAACCTTTACCTGTAGATCTTAAATTCCTGGGTGGCACATACCATACTAGCTGAACTACAAGGTACTGGGTGAGGTTAGAATGCAAAGCCTTGAATATCAGAACAAAGTTTGAAACAGACTCTGGCCTGAAAGGGTAGCCAGGAAAGGAATCTACAGGAAGAGAGAAACAGGTGAATATTTAGGGAGATTTAAAACAACCTGAATGGCAATGTTCTGATGGCATTGTTCTGGTCTTAAAACCAGAGGAAGAAGGGAGCAGAAAGACAAACCTGCCAGTAAGCTGTTGCAATAATCCAGGCATTAAGATAAACAAGGCCTGGGCAAGCAGATGGACATTCTCTACAGTCAGGAACCTCCAGATCCTGCGGATATTCAAAAGATGGAAATTACGTGTATTTCCTGTTGCCCCAGTAAAGGGACATAGATGTAGGCAATCATCCAGCAGAACTCCAAGGATCCTGGCAACCAAGACGGGAGCCACTGTGCAACCTAACCTAAAGGGTTAGGTTCTCCTGCAGCAGACATTCTCTGGGTTTCTTCTTTCATTCTCTTACCTCTTCCAAAGAAGTAAGAAAAGGCTGAGCATGCATTTTCATTACATTCATTTCATTGTAGGCCCATTCCATGCATGCTTACCCAGTCTCAATTAGTTCAGTGTGACTTAACTCCCAAAGGAAACTGCATAGGAATTGCAGTCTTGGGGCCAAACTTAATGAGATGAGGGAACAGCTTCTCAACATTTTTTAATGAAATGCAAATGTGGTGGGAGGCTCCAGATTAGATTGCAGCAGGAAGGTAAAGTGTTTAAACCTTTTCTCCAAGGACTCTTAAAAAAAACACATACTTTAGTTCTCCCTCAAAGACAAAAAATATATCATCGCCTTATCATATTTTCCTACACTGATGGAAAAGCATCTGGGGAGGTGATTTTGACTGGATAAATGACTTTCATTTGAAAGGACCAAGCACTCCCTTCTCTTTAACACTGCTCCCTGTCATGGCTGTATTTCATCTTCCACATCTTGTCTTGGGCCTTAAACTTGTTTGAAGTGAATAGAAGCACAGGTTAGAGGAAGTACTCAGCTGTCCTGCCAGACTACTGGTCCTAGTCATCATAGTTATACTGATACAAGCTTTTGTGTGAAATCATACCCAAAGAGAACATCTGAAGACACCACTAATGGTCAGACAGGAAAATAATACTTTCTGGAAAGTGCCTTTCATTGTGGTTCTCTCCAGAGTTTAGGGCATAGCTGTGACTTAACTCTACTTTTTACTATTTTGTGCACTTGAATTGAAATACTCAATTTTTGTTATTTTAAGGCTCTCAACCAGAATGCTGAACTAAGGAGTCGCTTGAACAGAATACATTCAGAATCTGTTCTTTGTGATCAGGTTGTCAGTGTAAATATTATCCCTAGTCCTGATGAGGTAAGACTTTGGCATTGCTCTAATGGACTTAACAGTAGTCAAATCCCACTAATTACCCTAATGACTGAATTGTTCTGTTTGACAAAACTGGCAAGCAGTGGGATGAGCTCATTTTCAGTAATGTTCTAATCATGTTCATAAAAGTTATTAGCAGTTGTTCTTGTGAGATCCCCTTTGGAAAGCTCTGTTTTAAATCTCTGAGAAGTAAAAAATTTTGCATGAAGATTTGAATTTGCTGAGAACCAGTAAGAAGAGCCCAACAGGAACAAGCTCAAGGGCTATCTAATCCCACAGCCTGCTTCTCATGATGGTCATCAAGATACCTCCTCCCAAGATGCTACAAGCAGGACATGAGGGCAACAACCATTTTCTGCTGTTGTTTCACTATCACTAGTATTTCAGAGGAATAGATCCTGGAGTTAGCAAGTAACCATTTAAACACTTATCTTGCAGGCAATTTGTTTAATCCTTTTTCAATCCACAGTTGACCACCTCCCATAGTAGCTAATTCCTTGCTTTAACAAATTACTCAGTGAAGGACCTCTCGAATCTCTTACCACTCAGATTTGTTGGGTGACCTTCGATTTTAGTGCTATGAGAGGAGAAAAAATTCTACCCTCTATGCCCTAGCCAATTTGATAAATGTCTGTCATGCCCTCCATACTTGCCCTTACCTGAACTGGAAACACTCAAACATTTGCCCTTTTCTCAAAGGGCATTTTCTCCAAGCCTGTTACAGTTTGGGTCTCCCTTCTCTGCACCATTACTACAAAATCCTTCTTGACTGGTGGCAATCGGTATTTCACGTGCAGCTTCACTTTGTAAAGACATTTTTAGTCCCTTTCCTCATAGTCCATAGCATCGCATTTGTTGTTTTCACAGCAGCCATGGGCTCGCTCAGTGTCCTTATTGAACAATCCCCTGTGACCCCTTGATCTCTTTCCTCATTAACTGTGGTCAGCACCTTGGACACCATCAATGTATATGTGAAGTTAGGATTGTTTGCCTCACTGTGCAGCATTATACTTACTGAATTTGCTTTTTCAATGCCTATTCATCCTTTTGGAGTTCTTCCCAATTCATTTTTGCTTTTCACCATCCTGAATAATTTGGTCTCATTCAGAAACATGGACACCTCACTGCTCATCTCTTACTCTATGAAAAAGCAGTTTAAAAGCCCCAGTCCTTCCCAGTACAGACCCTCAAGGGATCCCACTTCTTACATCCCTCCAGTGTGAGAATTGTCCATTTATTCAGCTCTCTGCCTTTGGTCATTAATTAGTTACCAGATCCCATGTCTTTGATTTTGAAAGATGGAAGAGAAATATTATCCCTAGTCCTGATGAGGTAAGACTTTGGCATTGCTCTAATGGACTTAACAGTAGTCAAACAGTAGCCATGTACTAGGATTATGAGTGTACTTGTTCATTATGTTTTCTTACCAATATACTTAAGTTAGTGTCATTGTTCTATATAATTGGTCTACAGCAAATAGTAAAACTTATGAAGGGCTTGTTTTCCCCCTTGTACCTTCACATAAGAAAGTTCATTTTCAAGCTAGATAAAGGAAACATATAAGCTTATAAGACTCTTATAAGACGTTACCATGTCTTTGCTGATTTTAGCCATTAAATTTGATCACAAATGAATATGTTTCATCCTGTTTGATTAGAAACTGGATATATGGAACTCAGAGGTGGGGGAAAGAATGTTGCCCAGTATAAATGGATGAAAAAGCTGTTTAAAAGTTGTTACTTCAAGGCTACAGAGCCAGAGTGACCTGGACCATCCCTGGAGTTTGCAGGCTTCTGTAGGTTCTCTTCCTTTCCTTTGGAATAATTGGCACAAGTGCCTTTGTGCTGCTATATTCAGTAAGATGCTTGTCCTAGTCTTGTGGTGATATTTTTTTAACTGCACATCATAGGTGGGATGAACTTTGCCATGGGTTTCTGCACAGGTAGACTGTTTGCCCTAGCCCTTTGAACATTCTAAAAAGCATATGTACTCAGAGCTGAAGAGAAGAGTAGACTGCTTTTCAAAGGAGTTTAAAGAATTTAAGCATTTTTGAAATAATGAAGATAACACTACACTGTAGTTTTAGTGTTTGTGTAGTACAACAGGGAGGTGCGTAAGGGAACATTTTGAGCTGAAGAGTTAGGTGAAAACACTTAAAATAAAATAAATAAAAAGATAAATATAACTCCTTCTATAATAGCAACTTCATGTAGTGATTGCTGACAGGCTTGCAATCAAAACAAGACCACTGAGGAACAAAACAGGAGGTATTAGCATGCTCAGAGTAACCCAAGTGTTTGCAGAATATATATGCTTAAAAAAACTGGAAAAACAAACAAACAAAACAAAAACAGAGATAAAGCAATGTTAAATCACTGTAGGAAAAGAAAAAGAAATTGAACACAGCGAGGGGTTAGTTGGAAAGAGTATGAGGCCCTGCCTGGCAGGAAAGGTTATCTAAAAACAAAAAATACTCCTTCTGGGAGTAAACACACCCTGCAGCATTTCACTAAGATCCTCTGTGAGTGTGTGTGTGTATATGTACCTGTGTGTATGCATGTGTGCATTCACACACAAACAGTGCCAGACTTGCAGAACACAGAATGATTTGTATCCATAAAAGTTACACAAGAGATTGGATATCTTCCTTTCATGCTGGAGTGCTGGCTAAGGACAAAGCCCATAAAACATGACATGAAGGTTGAGGGAAGCTGGTTTGCCTTGCAACAGAGAAATGATCTTGAAGACTGGCATTTATCACTATCCCCTGCCACAAAAGAATTCTAGGCATCTGCTGGAACAGTAGTGTTTTGTATATTCCTTTAGTGTATTATAGCAAAATGGCTTCCCCTCATCCTAAACTTCTTGTTTGCTTAGATATACAGATTAAGAAAATTTTCTGTTTCTTTTCTGAATCTCACATGGAGGGAAAAGAAGAGAGGTCATGCAGGGCTGAAGCACTGAACTGTTTTCACTGGGCAAGATTTTGGGTTGTCTCTGGTGTCAGATGGCTAGTGGATCTGTTGCTGCTGAGGGAGCAGTGAATCCACTCTGAATTTTGCCTCCCCACCTCCCTTTCCTGCTCCAAGTTGAATGGAACCTCTGCTAGTGGTGAATCAGGCTCCAGCGCTGGTAGAGCCCCTTGAGAGGAACAGCACTGCTGCCCTTGTGGCAACAGATCCACTGACCATCCTTGTCTGGCATGTGTGGGGTCTGAGGCCCTGTGTGCATTGTGTTGACTTCGTGTGTGTGCATGTGTTTTTTTTTCTGTTACAGACAGGTGAGCAGCTCCATGTCAGCCTCCCACTCTCCCAGCAAGTTTCACATGAGAGCCGCCTCTCCATGTCTGAATCTGTCTCTGAATTCTTTGATGCACAAGAGGTGCTTCTGTCTGCAAGCTCATCAGAAAATGAGGTTAGTCTTTATTCTGTGGATCTACTGGTCATTATAATACCTATAGGGTCAAATAATATGGTATCATGCAGAATAAACTTTTGAGCCTGGATACTGTTTGGAAACTACTAAAATTACTGAATGTAGCCTTTGGTGCATGTTCTACCTCAAATATGAACTAATGATGGCCTTAGGTAGAGCTCTGGACATGTTACTTTTTAGACTACAATTCCCACAATCCCCTGCCAGCACAGGCAGTGTTTGTGCTGGCTCAGAGGCTCTGGGAGCTGTAGTCCAAGAAGGTAACATTTTTAAGGTTTGTTCTTAGTCAAGACTTACTTACTCACTCACTCACTCTCTTTCTCTCTCTCACTCTCTTGCATGGGACTTTAGTATAATAATTCTGATCTATTATACAAAGTTTCTGTAAGAATTATTGAGGTAATGTGTTGCATGTGAAGTGGTTTGAAAACTCTGAGTTGCTAAATGAGTGCTAAGTGTTAGTGCTACCATTCTGGGCTTAGCTACATTTGTACTGATAGTTGTGGCCCAGAATAAAAGAGCAACTTGCATTTTCTTTAGATTGTGGAAAAAGGTAGCAAATTCATAATTCGTTTGCTCTACCTTCCTCCTTTTCAAAGCTAGTAGGAATGCTATAGTGTAACTGGTTTGTAGATTACTGCCACTGTACATTTTGTTAAAGAGAAAAGAGCACCAGCTGTGCACTTGGATCTGGAATCAGTGGTGGACTGGCTGAGCTCAGTGGCTTATAGCATTGAGATTTCTTAGGAAGAAATATGTGAAAGGCTAGCTAGACTGGAAAATGAGAAAGTTGAACTACTGGTGGTTAGGGGCCTGGAGTTATAACTGTAACAGATTACATTTTAAGAGCAATTCTGGGTCCAGATGTAAAACTCCCGGTTTCCACACTGGTTCAGTCTAGACATTGAAAATCTGATCAATCAATCATGCCCAAGTCTCAGGGTGGGGCACAGTATGTGATGCTCCTGGTAGGTGACTACAGCAGGTACATGTTCTACTATCTCCTGAAACAGAAATCTGAGGTGTGTGGAGTGTTTAAAAATTGGTGTGCCTATGTGGAACATCAATTTGGGTACGAAGCCAAGACTCTGCAGACTGAGGGGGGAGTTACAAATACTTAGGCGGTCTGGGAGGAAAACAAAAGGCATTCCTCCACAGAGGTTTGTGGTGCAAAATAGTGTGAGGGTATGCCAAGTTTCCTGTGAACCTGAAAGCTTTGATGATGTTCTGAATTTGCCAAAGGCACACTGCTGGTTTGATGCCATGGACCAGGAGATGGAGTCCATGCACAAACATGGGGTATTTACATTTTGTAAGGTACCAGATGGTGTGACTCTGGTAGGCTGTCAGTGGGTGCACAAACTCAAACCCCTGGCTTTGGGGGAGATAAAACTCAAAGTCAGGCTTGTGGCTCAAGGTTTTTCACAGAGGAAAAATGAGTCATTTGATCAAACTATTGCGCCAACAGCCAGAAGTGAAAATATCAGGCTGGTGTTAGCTCTGGCAGCACAGAGAAATCTTTGATATACCACTTTGATATCACAACAGCCTATCTCAATGCTGAGTTGCCAGAGACCATCTATACACAGCAGGCACCTGGGTATGAAATTGCTAAACCAAATCTGGTGTACAGGTTAAACAAAACCATCTATGGGCTCAAACAATCTGCCCATTGCTGGAACAAGTGCCTGGATGGTGCTTTGCAGGGCTTGGGTTTCAAGCAGAGTGTGGTAGACCCATGTGTGCACACCAAAGGGTCTGGGAAAGTCCAAGAAATCTTGTTAGCCTTTGTTGATGACTTGTGTCTGGTTACAACAACAAAGGAACAGGTAACAAAGTTTGCCACGGAACCGGATGAAAAGTTCCAAATTAAAGACCTGGGTCCCATCAAACAGTACCTGGGTGTTGAGATACAGAGAACAGAGAATGCGTTTTGCTTAGCCAGAAGCAGAAAATATTGCAACTGCTGCAAAAGTTCAACATGCTTGATTGCAAAGGTGTACAAACCCCCATGGTACAAGGATTTACATGGTACAAGGGTTGAAGTTGTCGGGCATGTCCTCTGAGCATAAGCAGAGTGCAATCTGTGAAGCAAGGCTTCGCCACAGCAGAGGGTCCCAGTGAAGCAGAAAAAATTCCAGAGGCTCATTAAGTAAGACTTAGAGGCTTAATTTATTGCAGCACTCTTAAGATAAGGCTTAGCAGAAACATGCTAGCAGTCCAGCAATTAGACAAACAGGAATAACAGAAAATAACAGATTAAAATCGGGCACCATCTCCCCTTACAATCAGTATACTGCCAATGGCATGGCAGGTCCAGCTAGGGTGTTTAACTGGCAGCTGGTCAAGGCAAACACCAGCCTTTTTATGCTACCTTGTCACCCTGGAACAAGTAGGGTGACCCAGTCAGTGCTCTGGTGTGTGGCCTTCTCTAATACACAAGACATAGCCATAACAATCCTGCTGGCCTTGCACCTGGCTGTCTGGCCACACCGCCTCTTCTCTTTGCTGTCCACTCATAGGAAAACTTTGCCTGCCCGGCAACAACCTTGACACTTAGTCACAACTTACTTTACTGGGCACCATCTGCATGGGGAGAAGGAAGTCCATTCTGTCAGTAATGGGAGCATGAGTGGATGATGTTTCCGTGAAATCTGAGTGAAGGGTTGGACCAACAGAAGCTACTTAATTAAGCATACTTAGTTAACTAATTAGCTGATATAGAATACTGACCAAAAATTGTATAGAATAAAAAAAATAGAATAAAACCATTGGAAACTTGAAGAAAAGCTTGACGAAAGTGTTTCTTATAGGATCCTCTGGGAGTAATTTGTGTAACAAAAACATCTTTCTTTTTCCTCACATATAATTGTGCTTTTAGAGTAGTGAATTCCTACCTAAAGGGAAGATGTGGTCTTAGTGCTGGCTTTAAAGTAGTGATGGTGGAAACATTACTTTAAGGAACCAAGTTTTTATCCCTTGAACTTAGACAGCTGCTGTCCAGTCTGAAATACCCTTTCTGACAGAGATCTTGGGGACGGGGGAAGGTAGGAATTCTTGAAGAATTCCAGGTAATTTGTTGGAGATTTACTACTTATGTAGGTTCAGTTTGGTCCATACCTGTTTGGGGGACAGCAGTTCTTTTGGATACTGTGCTAAATTACTTGTGCCAAGACTAGTTTGTGTGAGTACAAGTCTCTTCATTCCTCTGAGTTTTCCATTTGGCATTTGACTCCTTATGTTCTGGTTCTGTGTTGAGGCCTGAGTTGGCTTAAATAGGAATTATATTAATGTTGGTTACACTGATAATTCTTCTTTAATGATTGATACCTGAAGGTAATGTTGGGTGATTTTTGTTCTGCCTTATGGCCTTTTGGGTGTGTGGAGCCACAGCGCATGCTCACATACTTGCTTTAGCCATAGCCAGTTTTCACCACTGTGATGAGCTGCACTTCCAAAATCAGCTAAAAATCAGAAATCTATGCCCAGAAGGGATCAGAATTCTGTGCTCAGTTTTTGCTTTCCAAATTTTTTAATCAAGTTTTGGCTGGTAGGGGGTGCTTTGGGAGAATTATGTGTGTCACTCTTAGGCGATTTTCGCCCCAATACACATACCACACATACATAAAGTTGTGAGGAGTTTGACAGGTGAGGATGCATTTGGAACATACAGAAGTGGAGTTCTAGGCCATGCTTTCTCTATTCTTGTACTACAGGCAAATTTAATATAGTTTTCACTTTAAGTGTGTATAGGGGAGGGGGTGAGAGAATACACATATGTATGTATGTATGTATGTACGTACGTACGTATAGTGCCAGCTAAAGAAACAAATAGTTGTTATGGGCCATGCTAGGGACTTCCAAAGTTGAGTTGCCTGATGTGTTGTGAGAGCATAGCCTTTGGAGTGAGTATATTAACTAAGTTGACAGAATGATTGCAAGAGTTCCGTGAGAGGGGTCGAGGCGGAGATGAATTGGGACCATGTATCACAAAGGACTTGAGTTTATGGAAGTGTTTGCTGCTGCTGCTACCATTATTTTTATTTTATCTCTTCTCTTTCTTCTTTAGGGTTCTGATGATGAATCATACATCAGTGATGTGAGTGACAACATATCTGAAGACAACACCAGTGTTGCAGACAATATTTCTCGGCAAAGTATGTAGGGGTTTTTAGTTGGTTGGTTGGTTTTAGGATTTTAATATAGCAATATGACTGGACAATATTAATTGCTTTTTGTTCATGGTTACGGCAGTGACCATAGGTATAAATTTAAAAAGTCACCTGAGCACAACCTGAATTCTTCTGAGGGCCATTTTTACATTTTTATTAACTCAGGTTCTATCACCTTTTTAGCTGTAGAGATGGAGTTCTCTTTTCATTTTAATTTATTTTTCTTCATTTAACACAGTGACCGTGAATTCCCCTCCTCTTGTTTTGTTATTTTGGCTTGCATCCCATAGCAGGCTCTGTACCACCACAGGTTTCCTTCAGGCCCTCTTTCTGTTAACCTTTTTTTTTTCTTTTTTTCAGATTTTAGTGCATATTTTCTTCTTATTCTTCCCATCATACATCAACTCTGTCCTTTTTTGCTTTCATTTAGCTACCTAGAGGTCTTTCAGCATGCAATTCCTTCTGTTTTCCCACCCCACCATCCCCTCATTTTCCTGCAGCTCATCTTTTCTTCTTTTACTACCCTTCTTTTTTCTTTCTTCTGACTTTCTCTTTCTTATTGGTTTTTTTCCCCACACCCTCATATGTTTACTCTTCACTGAGTTCAGTGGCAACCTCACACAAGACTTTCAATTTTCCAGTAAGTAATGCATCGAGGACCTAAGTATCTGCTGTGTGGAAATGATGTGGCAGAACTCAGATATTCTCCCAGGTTTTTAAAAGAAGAAAATCTACTTTAAAATTATTGGGGTCAGAGATGCACTGTGATGGAGAATCTACAAAATACATATTTGGAACTTCACTAGTGGGGCAAACTACAGAGTTTGGAGTGGTAAAATCACAAATGGTTAAAAGAGTAAGCACATATTGCAACTTTTTTGTTGTTGCTGTTTATCACCTTCTTTCAAAATGCTTTTTCCTCATCTTTGGTTTGTTAGTTTTTAAAAATGGGGGATCCTTTATGTTTAATAGTTAGATTCTGTGACAGTCTCATGTTAGTGTCTGATTGAGGCAGGCTGGAGAAAGTAGCACAAGAACTGAGAAGCAATGTGGATATAGAGTCACAAGTCTATGCCACTTCTAAGATATTTTAATGGGCTTAAGGCATTCCCACAAAGAAATGAGATGGACACAATAGACTACAGTTGTCCATTTATCTAGGATCTTGTGTTGCACTGATGGAAGATTGGTTTAATTCAGGAGTGAAAAACCTGAGGTCCTCCAGATCTGCCTGGACTGTAACTTTCGTCAGCCTCAACCAATGATCAGAGACTGTGGGTGTTGTAGTCCAGCAGCATTGAGAAAGTCACACTTAATCTAATTCAAGCTTAGTAGTGGTATGTGTATAGGCATGTATATGAATTTTCTTGTTTATGTATACATTTGTATAAATATAATGTCAGTGGAAGAATTTTTTACTTTCATACAGTTTTGTTTCTCTTCCAGTACTTAATGGTGAACTAACAGGAGGCGCTTTCAGAAATGGACGAAGGACGTGTCTCCCAAGCCCCTGTCCTGATACTAGTAATATCAATTTGTGGAACATTTTGAGAAATAATATTGGGAAGGATCTCTCCAAAGTGTCTATGCCAGTAGAGCTAAATGAGCCTCTGAATACCTTGCAGCACCTTTGTGAGGAACTAGAATATAGTGAGCTTTTGGATAAGGCTGCTGAATCTGATGACCCCTACGAACGTATGGTGAGAAACTTGAGGGAACCCGACACTCGCTGCATGTTCCAAATGGCACCTTTTCTTTCTCTGAGCTCTAAAACAGATTGCATTTGTTCATTTTCCTTGTTTCTGGCCTCACCTATTTACAGTGTTTGTGATGGATAAGCGAAACTGAGTCCCAAAGTGGAGAAAATATGTATGAGATCTTGTTGCTGGTTCTGATTGTAATGCCTTTGAATTAGATTGTTTCCTAAAGGAGTGATATAACCTTAGAAGAGGGGACTTGCATGAAATTGCAAGTGTTTTGTCTGTTGTTACAGGAATTCCATGCAGTAGATATTAGAAAGTAAGCACTGGTATCAAGTCACACTTAGGACCAACGTTCATATGCCCTTTACTCAATGGACATGACTTTAGCTCATCTCTTCACAAAGCCTGGTGGTTATGTCAAAATCCCTGGAATATGTTGGAGGCACTAGTAATATGAGTACTCTCCACACTGTGATTGCAGTGCTGGTATGATAAAGAGCTATGCCACCAGCCTGACAACCATCAGGCTGACAACCCTAAAGGAAGAATACCCTCTTATTTTTGATGAGAAATAGAAGAATGCATCCTATCTCAAACTGAGAAATGCTGCCTTTATGAACACTGAGCTATGGGGAAAGATACTGATGATCCCCATGAGTGTATGTGTGTGTGTGTGTGTGTGTGCGTGCGCGCAAGTGAGAAGGAATGATATGAATGGAGTGTGCATTTGTCTCAATGGTGTATGGAAAGCTGAGTGGCCTTTCCCATTGCTGGCACTGAGTTTGCAGAAGACTTCTTGGGTGGCAATCTGACTCATGGCAAGGGAGAATGTTCCTTTTGTCTGAACTACAAAATGAGTTCTTCTCACATAGCTTGGAATTTCCATAGCTTGAAAAGTTACCTTTGGGAGGACTATGTTTCCCAGAAACCCCTAGCCACAATGGGAGCCACTAGGAAAGAGTTATGTTCTGGTGGCTCCCACCTTCCTTAATAATGCAGGAAGGGGCATATAACATCAGCAACATGTAGCAGTTAGATCGTAGACCAGTCAGCACAGTAAAGCAATGTAAGTATTTGAATAATGCAGCTTCTAGCTTACACAAAGTGATCATTTGCTTGTTTGCATGCAATTTAAAAAAAATGCCTCATATTTGTGAACTCCTAGGCTGTAGTCAAATGTCTTTTGGGACCTTTCTGCATCAGCCAGATGCGCGGCTTACAACATTCTGATAAGAAGTGAATCACTAGGAAATTCTACTTTGCATACCCAGTTTAGAATGCCACCTGCTTTCGCCCGCAGGTGATTTACACAGGAGCAATTCCTGATGGATTACCTACTTTTTATTTATATAAAGGCACTTTTCCAGGTACTGGAACTGGAATATATACCAAAACACAATATGAGATGAATCTCAAAGGGCTTGTAAAGTGGATAAATCTTCAGAGAGATGGAAGTACTTTTCTCTTCCTCTAACTGTGCAGAACTCATCCACTGATTTTGTTATTATTGTTGTTGCACTGCCATCACTTATAAACTGGCGTTTGTTTTGTGTTAGCACTTCAGAAGGTGCCGAATAAAATGAAGACGAAAGTACTCATGCATTTGTCTAAACTAATTTGTATGGGGAAGTTAAGGAAAGTGCCTTTGGGAAGTACTAGCTCCCTGTAAGACCAAGAGTGGGAATTGTGCAACCATCCAAATTTTGTTGCACTGCAAATCCCGTCAGCCCTTATTAGCTCAGCCAGTGGTTGAAGATCATGGGAGCTGGAATGTTCCAGTGTGTGAAGGGCCACATGATTCCAACTCCTGCTATAGATGCTTTCGTGACAAGGGGAGTAAGTATCTTTCCTCATCAGAGGGCCTCCAGATTGTTTCCCTTTTCTTTACCTTTACAGATTGGTCTGGTCCTAAGACAAAAACAGGAAGAAGATTTCTCCATTCTGAGACCAAATGTACCTACCATGACATGCACAAACTATAGAAGGTCTCAGGCATTTGTACTCCACCATTTACTATTCCCTCATGACTGCCAGGGAATGGAGGAATCGCTTTTGCTGGAGTTCTGAACTGATTACTTACAAAAGCATCCTTTGAAATTAGGCCATATGAGGTCTTAGAGCTGCAGGTTGTCCATCATTGGTTTCCACTAACTAAAATTAGTTTAAAAATGCCAACTTCATAAGCCATGGTGTAAATTGGCTTGTTTTAAAACTGACTGTGATGCATATTAAAATTCAGCCTCCAGTTCAGGAAAAAATGGAAAGCATTGTTAATTCTAACTAGGGTTGCCAGGTGTCTCTTATTATAAGGGATGTCCCTTTATTTGAGGGTTGGAAAGTTTTTCCTTTTATATACACTGAACACACGCCCCCAAATCCTATGGAGTGTGGGCCCCTCATAACAACAGAAGTATGTGCCACATATAGGCCCTTTTTGCATGCAGTTTCTGTTGCGAGAGGCCCCTTGAGCGTCACATAAATGGGAGCGGCGGTCCCTATGACGCACTCCCATTTACGCGACGCTCAAGAGCTGGACACAGAGCGGATGCGCACCTTTTTATTTTCGACTTTAAGCCGAAAATGGTGTGCAGTCGCGCAATGCTCCTGGGGCCCACGTGCACTTACCTGCTGTGCAGTGCGTTGGGCGAGCCGGGCCGGGCCGGTCATGCTTCCTCCTCCAGCGCAGCCTACAGCTCCCAGGCTGCACTGCAGAAGGAAGGGGCGGGGCGTTTGCGCAACGGCCGCGCAACCGGCAGCCCAGCTGCGGGAGAACAGAGGAGCGATGCGGGTGCCTCGCGCAAGAGGCTGCTTGCACGAACGGCACCCCCCACCTCCGCGAGCAGGTAACGTGTTGAAAGGGCCATAGTTTATGAATGTGGACAATATATTTTACAGAGAAAACACATGGCTAAGTTAACTGAAATCAGTACTTTTATTTGGTACTTGGTTTTAACACAAACTTGTTAATCGCAACTTTCTGATTGTTAGTCCTGCATGTGATGAGTTTTGACTGTCTTCTTATTTTTGTTTTGAAAACCTGGCAATGCTAATTCAAAGCAAAAGAAAAAGTTGCGATAGTCCTGCTCTCAAACACAAGAAGGAAGGGAGTACACAAGCCTGAAAATTATTGTGACTTCTGTATGTCAGTTTATCCTGCAGTTTCTCATGACGTGCAATTATTGCTACTGTGCTACTATATCCAGAGGAGGCCTTTGATTGGGGCAGGAAGGGCACCTTATCTCACAGTGGAGGATGAGAGAGGTTTTTCTACCAGTCCATAGAATGTTGCTGAGCGTATCTCCTGTGATATTTCCTAGTATCCTCAAGTAGCAGAAAACCTTGTAGTTATGCCTCCCCTGCAACAAAGACGGTGGTTACACAAATAGTGTGTTTGTGTACATATTTAATGATGTTTGTTGTAATATAGTTTTAATTTTTTGATTGTTTAATGTTGTTTTAATTTTTGTATCTTATGAATTTTTAACAATATAGCTTTTAATTTGTTGTAAGCTGCTTTGAGTCCCGAACTGGGGGAAAAGGCAGGATAGAAATACAGTTGGCCCTCCACATTCCCTAAGATAAAGGTCAGTGAGCCCCTGCAAAAGTGGAAAAAACACAGATATCAAAATGTGTGTGTGTGCTGCTTGTGGAAAGAGGACTGAGACATTGGTGGAGAGAGAGGGCACCTACGATCCAAACCAGTTCGGCGGGGGGAGGGGGAGGATGCATCAGCATGGTGGCCCTATTCTTCCTCTCTCTTTCTCCAATATCCTTCCTTGCCTGGGTGGGGGCGTTGAGAGAGAATTTATGGTGATGAGAAATGCAGCTGTGAGTGATGCTTAGCAGGCTAGGCAGCTCCTGGGAGGAGGAGAAGGACCAGAGGTGGTTTTTTAAAGGGCTGTGCGGCCTGATAAGAGCCGCTGAGAGGGAAGGATCTCCCAGAAAAGAAGTACTTGGGAGAGGGCAAGGATTGTACAAACTCACAAATAATTGCATCCGTGAAAGTTAAACGTGCAAATGTGGAGGGCTGACTGTAAATATAATGACTACAACAAAAATAACAGTAACTATTAAGAGCAAAGGAACTCTTGGTCCTGTTTCCTGTTACCTGGAAAAAAAAGTGATGTATTTTTATGTGTAATCTTTACCTTTCTTAGTCCAGTATCATTCAGAGAGTAATCTTCAGCAATTTCCTTTAATATTGCTGTTTTATTTAGGTCCTTATAGCTGCTTTTGCAACTTCAGGATATGCCTCCACTTACTACAGAGCTGGAAGCAAACCTTTTAACCCTGTGCTTGGTGAGACTTATGAGTCTATTAGGGAAGACAAAGGATTTCGTTTCTTCTCAGAGCAGGTAAAATCTGTCTCAAAATTACCTTTCAAATGGAATTGCGACTTCTGTGGTTTCCTCTTTTAGTTAAGGCATTCATGAATTAGGAATGTTTGCTGATATGAATGTAAATATTTGCATGTTAAAATATGGATTAAAAATATTTTTATAGTATTAGATAAAAGTTTAAAACTCTAAAACTAAATCCAATTTTGTACAAATACTGTAGCTTTATATTCAAATACTTTGCACAGTTGCATATATATTTTCTTATGTAAGGTATCTGTTGCAGTGATGATTAAAAAAATGAAAGTCTTCTGCATTTTTTTGTACAATTCCTCGCCACCATAATTTTTTTTTTCAGGTTAGCCACCACCCACCCATTTCTGCCTGTCACTGTGAATCAAAGAATTTTGTGTTTTGGCAAGGTATACATTTTAATTCACAAGCCTACAGATCAAATTTAATTAAAAAGAAACAAAGCCTTATGTTATAATTCGATGTGTTGGATTTTTAAACATTTACGTAACAATAACTGTGAAATCTACTGTATTTAGGTCTTTCATGCTTGACAACATGAAAAGAGAGAGTTTGTAATTTTCTGCCTTGAGAATAGAGTAATACTTTTTGTTCAGAGAAGGACTGAGTTAGATCATTTGTTATGCCAGGGAGACATAGATCACTGCATATGTAGAGGGCTGCAGCAGTATGTAGAGCAGGTTTCTAAATCTCGGTTCTGCTGTTCAGATATCAGGTGGAAAAACAAATTCTGGGGCAAATCAATGGAAATACTGCCAATTGGAACCCTGAATGTAACACTTCCCAAGTAAGTAGCTCCTTTGTTCTTTATTTTCCATCCCTTTCTCTTGTTCTGGAATGTCCTGTTTTGTCATGTTTTAGGTTTACACTGATCAATCTCCAGCCCTCTCCAGCCTGGTGCCCCCTAGATATGTTGGACTGGACCTCCCTCCCACAGTCCTCCAGCCCGGTTTAGAGGGCACCAGGCTTGAGAAGAGGGATATACCAGAACTGAAGTCAGAAATGGTGAGGAGGAGTATAAGAGCAAATTCCAAGTAATGATAGAGGAAATGGAATCTCAGAAAAAGCCAGAGTCCCTGTTGGTGCTACAGTTACATTTGATGAAGCCCCTGTGAAAATTCTAGTAGCTGTTTGTGGGTATTTCTTTTTGGATGGTGCTGTCAGTACTGTGAATGCATATTTTGGCACAATTTGAGAGAACGGTTCTTCGAATCCTTCTGTGCAAAGTTAGCATTTTCTTAAACTCTTTCTCTTAGCAGGGTAAGGATAAGAGGCATCTAATTCAGGTTAAGGTTTTATATTTGCGAGAGCTCCTAAGTGTTAGGAATATGGCTGGCCCTTGTGTCAGTACAGAGGAACTAGCAAAACTTTTTCAATTTTACAATTTTTCATGGCGTTCATCTCAAAGTTTCTTTGTGGGTAATCACCTAATTCTAGGCCCTTTCCGCACTGAGGCTTCTAGCGCAAGCGGGGGAGGCCGGCAAGCGCAAGAAGGCTCGTCCGGGAGGCTGCCGCTTCCCCCTCCTTCCTTCCGCAGGCGAAGGAACCAGCGGGGAAGCGGCACCGAAGGAGGCTTGCCGCGCAAGCCGCCCTCCCCCTCGTGCGAAGCGGGAGACCTCGCGCCGGATTCCCACCCAGCGCGCGTGCGCGAAGCGGGCGTCGTCGCACCGGATTCCTCCCCCGCGCGTGCGAAGCGGGCGGCGCGTCCGTCGCGCTACCTCCCCACCCCGCTCCTTCCTTCCGCAGGGGCGGAGGGAAGGAAGCGCGACCCGGCCGGCTCCTGGAGGCTCTGCACGAAAGGTAAGTGCGGGTGGGCTCCGGGAGCGTTGCGCGAGCGCGGGGTGATTTTCGCTTGTACGCGAAAATCAAAAAACCCGCACTCGCGCCGCTTCAGCCCCGTGAGCCGGGCGGAAGTGGGAGTGCATCGTGCGGAGCGACGCTCCCACTCCCGCGAGGCTCATGGGGCTATCGCGCGCGCAAAGGCCCGTGCGAAAAGGGCCCTAGACTTTAGTTTTGCAATTCAATTTAGTTCTTCCAGAATCAGAGCAGTGGTGGAATAAATAGAGTTATGAACTTTTCAAAAGATTCAGAGCTCTGATGAGCTGCAAAGCTTACTCTTTGTGACTTTGAATAGCTCGCTCTTTCTATGTCATCTCTTACCAATCTCGTAGGATTGTGGGGAAGACAAAACAGGTTTGCTGTACTATGACATGAACATTCATGTAGTGCCTTGTAGGATTGTTTTAGTGCAATAGTTTACAATCCAAAGTGAATGTTCTGCAGAACTTCACGGTTTCTTTACAGCAGAGCTTTCCAAACTGTATGTTGTGACATGTTAGTATGTTGGCTGCAGCGTGTAGGTGTGTCACACAAATGTAATGGGTGGAGGGGCTGCCTTTCCTGCTGCCACATTGGGCCAGGGCCAGGTAAAGGCCCAAAACTGGCGCCACAGGCCAAGGAAGACCCTAGTGAGGGGAAGTGGAAGGGCTGCTGGAAAGTCCCCAGTGAGGGCAGCAGGCCAGGCCTGGGTGGAGGGGCTGCTGTTCCCACTGCCACTGCCCCTTGCCAAGGAAGACCCCAGTGAGGGTGACAGTGGGCCAGGCTTAGGTGGAGGAGCTGCCTCTCCTGCTCCTGCTGCCACTGCCCTGGGCCAAGGAAGACCTCAGCAAGGTCTTCTGCAGCTGCTGCCTCAGCTGAGGAAGACCCCGGTGAGAGCAGCGACAGCGGGCCAGGCTCAGGCGGAGGGGCTCTCTCCACTTACTGAATTACTTACTGAATTACCGTATTGCAAAATGATGCATGACTAAAAAGTGTGTCACCAACGTGAAAAGTTTGGAAAGCTCTGCTTTACAGCTTCCCAGTGGAAAAAATTTCACCCATATCAAATAACCATGAGAGCATGTAAGAACTGGCCCTAAATGATTGAGTTCTTCTTCGTGGTCTCTGTGCCTTCATACACTAGGAGCTTTAGCGCCTGCGCGGTAGCGTTCGGAAACTTCTAGAGCTTGTTCGCTTGGCGGGAACCCCTCCCCCACGCCGGTACTGCGCATGCTCCTCCCGCCGAGCAACGGTCTCTCCTCAGTTCTTTCTCGTCCGCCGTCGCGTACGGAAGGTTCTTCGGTTTGTTCCTCTGACTTTTGTGCTTGGCTTGCTGTTTCACGGTTTTACGGACTTTTGGACTGTCTCTGACCTCTCTTTCGGACTCCCCATTCGGTTTTTGGTGATTTCGGATCTTCACAGTTTGGCGTTTTTCGTCTTATGTCCGCGCTCTTCAAAAAGTGCGTGTCCTGCGGGCGCAAAGTTGCCCTCAACGACGGCCACAAGGAGTGTCTCTTCTGTTTGGGTGAGTCCCACAACACTCGGACTTGCCCAATTTGCCGGGATTTTACTCCCCAAACTCTCCGCAACCGGTCCGCGAGACTTAAGTCTTATTGTTGGGAACAGTCTCTGCGGGCGATAGACGAGACCTCCACTTCCAAAATGGCCGACAAGAAGACGACCACGTCATCGACGGTATCGGCGGCTGCCGTTCTGTCCACCTCGTCGGTATCGGGCTCAGTACCGGCGAGAACGCCGATCTCGGCGTTACCGAGGATCCCGAAGCTGTCGGCGGCTGCCAAGTCAGCGAAAGGATCCTCGACGGCGAGGAAGGCTGAGGCTCCCCTGAAGGAGACGCCTGCTAAAAAAGCGCCCTGCTCCGGACGGAGACAAGGGCAAGGAGAAGGAGAAGAAGAAGGAGAAGAAGGAGAAGAAGGAGAAGAAGCGCTCCCCGGCTGGGGACGTTCAACCTCCTACTCCTCCTCCTACTCAGCAGCCTTCCAAAGGGCGAGGCGAGTCCGTCGATCTCTCGGACGATGAGATCGAGGACGTTCCCCAACAGCGCCCGGACTCGCCTGTGGCAGACCCTCCAACGCTGGTGGAGGAACACCACCGCCCTTCCAGCCGTCACAGGTCGGCCGACCTGCAGCAGAGAGAGCCCTCTGCTTCTCCGGAGCGGCGTTCGACCTCCTTCAGGTCCCGGTCCCACTCTTCGGAGCGTCCGGTGGCCTCGCCGCCTCCTAGGGAGACTAGAGAGGAACAACCTCGCTCGTCTGCCTCCAGATACACCTTGGCGTCCTACGTGGCCAGGTACGCGAGGGAATCTGAATGGAGAGAGCGCCCGGCCTCTTATCGGTCACATTCGCCATCGTACCGGGATCGGTACCATCGTGACCCGACTCGCTGGGAGACCTTCCGGAGGTCCCGGTCACCTCGTCGACAGCGCGAATCGCGCTCGCCTAGAGGGGACGAGGCTCGGTACCATCGCCACCGAAGCCGATCTCCGTCGGACCGCCGCTCCTTCAGCCGTTCTCCCTCTCCTCGATATCATAGGGCGAGGGAGCCTTCACCTCGATATCGGGCGATATCGCCACCTCCTAGGGTCACGGCAACGGCGACGCGCCCTACGGAGTCGGTGGTGACTGAGCGGGCTAAGACAACGTCAGCCTGCCAGACTACCCCTGTCACCACTAAGAAGGTGAAGTCCATGGTCAGCCAGCCCAAGCGTGACACTGCCACTACCACCGTCCCGGCTGCAGAGAAGCCTAAGAAGGCAACACCTGTGGCGACTGCGAAGGAGCCGGAAAGCGAGCGGCGAGAGGACTCACCGAGCTCGGAGTCGTACGACTCGAGTGCGGAGTCAGAGGTGTCTGAGGCGGCCTCCCAGGAGTCTCCTCCGCTGGGATTCGGGGACCCGATCCCAGATTCTGCTCCAGAGGACGTCCACCAGTTCTCTGCGATGCTGCTCCGCATGGCCACTACCCTCGGCCTTAAGATCGCCGATGCGGAGCCGGAGGACGACGATCCAGTCTTCTCCGTCTTTGAGGGGAAGCAACCTGCCACGGCCCCGCTGCCTCTCCTGCCCCGGATATCCAGACTGGTGAAGGCCGCCTGGGATAGGCCGGCCTCGGCTCAGCCGATACCGCAGCGGCTGGAACACCTCTACAGGGTGCAGAAGGATAACGCCGGTTATCTCTTCAATCACCCTGCACCGAACTCTGTGGTGGTCGAGTCGGCACAGACGAAAGGCTCCGGCGGGCAGCACACCACCCCGTCGGATAAAGAGGGCAGGAAGTTGGACGCCTATGCAAGAAGGTTCTATTCCGCCGCCTCCTTGCAGATCAGGCTGTCCAACACTCAGGCTTGCCTCGCGGCATACCTGAAAAAGGTGCTCGATCGCCTTCAACCGGCGATGGAGGCGGTACCGGAGGACATCTGCCAAGCCTCCTCGGTGATCTTCAACGAGGCCATCTCCATCGCTCGGCAGCAGATGGCCTCCTCCAGGCACGCAGTGGAGATTGCCTCCCAGGTCATGGCGGATCCATCGGCCTGCGCCGCCATGCTTGGCTGCGGCCGGCCGACATCCAGGAGGACACCAGAAGGAGAATTGAAGATCTCCCCTTCGACGGTGAGGGCCTATTCAATTCGTCCACCGACGAAGCGTTGGACAATCTCGTGAAGGCGAGGCTAACCGCCAAGAAGATCGGGCTACAGCCGGCCACGCAAGCCCGCAGGACCTCCACCTTCCGCCCATCCTGGCGACGATCTTCCACTTCGTCGTTCCAGCGTTCGGCCCAGTCTGGACAGTCGAGACCGTCCTCCGGCTCGTCGGCCAGACGCACAGTTAGACGACGCCCGGCTTCGTCCAAGAAGTCCTCCTCCGAGACAAAGTCTCGGTTTTGACGTGCCTGGCAGGACCTACCAATACCCACTCTTCAGCCTACCATCTGCACTCGGAGACCGACCGACTCTAGCTCGACACCTCGCGGAGTGGCAACATGTCACTACGGACTCTTGGGTGCTTTCCATCGTCCGTCTTGGCTACGCCATCGAGTTTCACGATATTCCGCCTCGAGGCGTTTGCTACTCCACCCCGTCGAGTCCGGCCCTCCTGGAAGAGATCCAGTCCCTCCTCCAGAAAGGGGCGATCGAGCGGCTCCCGCAAGAAGCCAAGACCACCGGCTTCTTCTCCAGGTACTTCACGGTACCGAAAGCCGACGGCACCCTCCGGCCGATCCTAGACCTCAGAGGGGTGAACTACTACATCCGCCCCAAGAGGTTCAAGATGGTCACGATACCGTCGATCCTGCCCTTCCTACATCGAGGGGACTGGTTCGCCTCCATCGATCTCCGAGACGCATACTTCCACATCGCCATTCGCCCGCAGCACAGACGGTACCTCCGCTTCGCAGTCGACGATATCTGCTACCAGTACAAGGTGCTGCCGTTCGGACTCTCGACTGCCCCAAGGGTCTTCACCAAGTGCATGGCCCCGGTGGTATCCTTCCTGCGGACGAAGGGTGCTTCCGTCTTCCCTTACCTCGATGATTGGCTGTTGGTGGCGTCCTGCAAACAGAGACTTTACCACGACGTCCACATGACGTTGTCACTCCTGACCCGCCTTGGTCTACGGGTGAATCCGAAGAAGTCCCACCTCGAGCCGGCGAGGATCTTGGACTTCATCGGGGCGACGCTCGACTCGACCTCCACCAGGGCGTACCTACCAGAGTCTCGAGCCCAAACCCTGATCCGGGCCGCCGCTCACGCTCGTACGGCCCCGACGTTATCTGCGAGAAGCGTCCAGCAGCTCTTGGGCTACATGGCTGCGACGACCGCTGTGACATATCTCGCCAGGCTGAGAGCGAGACCTCTTCAACACTGGTTCGTCCGCATATTCGACCCCCTGCGAGACGAACAGACACTCCGACTGCAGCTGCCGGAAGACGTCCGCTCATCCCTCCGATGGTGGCAGTCGCGACGCAATCTGATGTCAGGGATGTCTTTCCAACAGCTGACACCGAAGGTGACAGTAACGACCGACGCCTCCCTATATGGATGGGGTGCCCACTGCGGCGATCTCAGAGTCCGCGACAGATGGACCGACGACGAGACCGCTCTCCATATCAACGCGCTGGAGCTGCTCGCCGTCTGGAAAGCCCTACGGGCGTTCCGGCACGCCGTGGCGGGACGCACGGTCCTGATTCTGACGGACAACACCACCACCGTCTGCTACATCAACAGACAAGGTGGGACTCATTCCACGACCCTGCTCCACATCGCGCTCGACCTGTGGGAATGGTGCATTCGCCTGCACACGCATCCCGTGGTGGTCCACCTGGCCGGGCAGGAGAACACCACGGCAGACGCCCTCAGCAGGGACACCTCATCCCATCACGAATGGTCCCTCTCCGGAGAGGCATTCAGACTGATTCGAGACCGCTGGGGCGAACCATCCATCGACCTCTTCGCAACCAGGGAAAACGCGAAGTGTCGCCGATTCTGCTCCAGAGCGGGCCACGATCGCGCCTCCATCGGGGACGCTTTCCAGTTTCCGTGGACCGGGGAACTCCTCTACGCGTTCCCGCCGTTCCCGCTGCTCGGCCGGACGATATCGAAGATCCTCGCCGACCGAGCCGACGCGATCCTGGTAGCCCCGTACTGGCCGAGGCAACATTGGTTCGCACCCCTGCTACAAGCTGCACGAGACGACCTGCTCCGGTTGCCACCGACACCGGACCTGCTCTCCCACTCCGGCGGCCGAGTCCTCCATCCGGACCTGCCACGCCTGGCCCTCCATGCCTGGAGGATATCACACTAGACGATCCCGTGCTCGGTACCGTCCTCGTCGCGGCCAGGAAGGAATCCACCCGTCGCAACTATCAATATAAATGGCGACGCTTCCTGACCTTCGCTAACGAGAGGAGTGAGCCGGTATCGCCCGCGGGGCTCTCTACCGTCCTGCATTTCCTCCTGCACCTCCGGCAACAGGGTCTGGCATTTCCATCCCTGAAGGTGTATCTCTCCACGATCGTGGCATACCAACCGCCACGATCTGCTGCCTCGGCCTTCTTCAGGAACGATACCGTTAAGCGGTTTCTGAAAGGACTTCATCATCTCTACCCGCTGGTATCGCCGCCGCTACCGCCGTGGTCCCTCTCGCTGGTGCTTTCGCAGCTGACAAAGCCGCCCTTCGAGCCGATGGCGACCTCGGATGACAGGCTCCTGACCATGAAAACTGCCTTCCTGGTAGCGGTGACCTCAGCGAGGCGAGCGGGTGAGATCACGGCTCTTCGATCCGATGAGCCCTTCACGGTCTTCCACAGAGGCAAGGTGGTCCTGAGACCTGACATCTCGTTCCTGCCTAAGGTGGTGTCCAGTTTCCATCTCAACCAGGACATCATCCTGCCTGCCTTCTTCCCGAATCCGACGACACCGTTGGAGCGGTCCCTCCACTCCCTGGACGTGCGTCGGGCCTTGGCCTTCTACAAGGACAGGACTGCTTTCTTCCGACAGACGCCGCATCTCTTTGTTTGCTATGGGCGACGTCGGAAGGGCCTCAAAGTGTCCACCCAGCGCTTCTCCAAATGGGTGGTACGGACTATTCAACTGGCGTATGAGCTCGCGAGGAAGCCTCCGCCAGTCCTGCTTCGAGCCCACTCCACCAGAGCTGTGGCTACTTCTGCGGCCCTCCTGCGAGGAGTTGACCTGCATGAACTCTGCCGTGTGGCGACCTGGTCCCAACCATCGACCTTCGTGCGCCACTACAGGCCCGACTGCCGGTCGCGCAGAGATGCCCGGTTTGGACGTGAGGTGCTGGCTTCCGTGCTGTAGGACCTGACCCGCCATCCGACCGGTAAGCTACACAGTCTCCTAGTGTATGAAGGCACAGAGACCACGAAGAAGAAGAACAGGTTGCTTACCTGTAACTGTGGTTCTTCGAGTGGTCATCTGTGCCATCATACACACCCGCCCTTCCTCCCCTCTTTCTCAGGTCCCTGTAGGTTCTACGGCGGACGACAGAACTGAGGAGAGACCGTTGCTCGGCGGGAGGAGCATGCGCAGTACCGGCGTGGGGGAGGGGTTCCCGCCAAGCGAACAAGCTCTAGAAATTTCCGAACGCTACCGCGCAGGCGCTAAAGCTCCTAGTGTATGATGGCACAGATGACCACTCGAAGAACCACAGTTACAGGTAAGCAACCTGTTCATCCAGGGCATCTAAAGCTGAGTTCCTTCCCATTTATACCTCAGTCAGTTTCGTTCTGTGGAAGCCCAGCTGCAACTGCACTCATCTTCCAAACTGTAGTGGATACTTGGAAACCAGAGACAGGGCCTTTTTAAGATTAGCATCCAAAATATGGAATGCCCCCAGGTGTATGTATCAGGCACCCACATTTCTGGGTTTAGACCTTTTATTCATCCAGGTTCTAGAAACTAGTGACATAGTGATTATGGTTATTGACTGTTATATATTGCTGCTGTTGTTCATTCTTTGCGTTGTTTTATTATGCTATTTGTGGTGAAGTGTCATAAGCAGTCTTTGAGGCCTGAAACAGTGGTGGAAAGGTGGGTTATAAATCTTTTAAATAAATAAGCACCAGAGCAACCATACTTTTCTTGAGTTCATTAGTTTCAGGATTGGAAAGGTAGTATCAATTTTCATCCATGTAGGCTAACAATTTGAAAAAGGGTATAGCTGAACTCTAACTGTTCCACTTAATGTTCCTTCCAGGTATGGTGATTGCTATGTGTGGAACAAAGTCACTACTTGTATACACAATATCCTTAGCGGAAGGAGATGGATAGAACATTACGGAGAAATAACCATCAGAAACACAAAAAGCAGCGTCTGTATATGTAAACTCACTTTTATGAAGGTACGTTTTCTATGATCCTCACTGTGAACAGTGACACAGCTATTCATTCAACTGCAGGACCAAACACAACCCCTTCTGGAGCACAGAGGACCACTGACAAGTTCATTAGCTGGCTGGGATTGGTGGATATATCCTCAGTGAAAACCAGTGCTTCAATGTGACAAATGAATCTTCTCCCCTTTCTTTGGCTTCCAGTGTTCGTACAGGGTGCAGTGGCAAAACCTATGCTTTCTATGTTGTAGGCAATGAATCATATGGTTGATGTCTCTATGCAATCCCATCCAGCCTGCAAATCTGCAAGTCTCCTGTTCAGTTCTTGGTAATGGAAAGAATATTTGAAAATACTTGAAAAATAGTTGAAAAACATGTCTTTCAAGTGTCAAAAAAAAGCCTGATAAAAAGAATCATGGGCTGATAAGAATTTTTTCAGTTTGGCACTTATGCTGCACAAAATTTGTATTTGGTTATTTTGTACAGAAAACAGCATTTTCTGTGCAGAAAATAATGTTTTTATGCATAAAAATTATGTATAAATATTTTCTGTTTAGAAAAATCTATTTCCTGCACAGGAAATTCTGTAATTGGGGAATTTTTCTATGCAAAATTTACATGTGGTTAATTTGCATTGAAAGCAGCATTTTCTGTGCAGGAAACAGCTTTGTCTTTTTTCATTTTTCGTTTCTTTTTTTCTGGGCAGTAATGTTATTTTTGATGTAGAAAAAGTTGGTTCTAGCTCAGGAGGAAAAGCTGTTTTCTGTGCAAAGAAAACAAAATCTGTGAATTTTGCATAGAATAAGTTATGAACTATGAATAGGTTTCAAAAACTGTGTTGTTTTCAGAGACATTCTGTTAGTGGGAAGAAAATTGCTAAAATTGCTCATTTCCTGCTTTGAGAAGAAACCTAAAGAGTACATCACTAATAATTCTGCAGCTTTGATTTGTGGTAGATCCTGTTTCAAAAGAGAGGATGAAGAAACCTTTTGAACCTCAGAGTTTTGCAGCAGATTTATTTAGAAATTTCTGCACAGTTAATTGACAGACTCTGAAGTATAGTTCTGGTGGAGGCTGCTGGTAATATGAACTACAAGGTTCCATGAAGAAATCCTAAGACTTGCAGCTGAAACCTTTTCACTTTCACTCTTGGATCATCAAGCCTTTCTCACCTTCCCTCCTTTTTCCAAATTTCTGTTTTTTCTTCCTTTGAGGGATATGACTGTGTATTATTTCTTATGACACAACTCCCCTGCAAAGGTTTATTAGCTAATTGACTGAAACTCATGCAGTTAATCAACCAATTCCTTTAATCAGGTGACAACCTTATAAGAGATCAGAACATATTTCAAAAGTTTTGTGGCTCTTGACAGTGATGCATGTCTGCAGAAAATAAAAGAGAAAAGCTTGTATTGCTATATACTCAGTATATAGTATTGCTATATACTCAGCACCCAAAAGTAGGGTAATTTATCATACAGTTAATAAGAAGCATATGAAAATGTGTTTTGATATGTTTCCAGGTCAATTACTGGAATTCTAATGTAAATGAAGTTCAAGGTGTCATCATGGATCAAGAAGGAAAGGTGGTGCATCGCCTCTTTGGAAAGTGGCATGAAGGACTCTATTGTGGAGTTGGACCTTCAGCAAAATGTATATGGAGGCCAGGTAAAACCATATTGGCTTGTGTGACTAGGTTTACTGGACATTATGAGAGCTGATTTAATTTGTGCTATCACTGTATCAAAAGTAGTAGATTGGAGTGGCTCCAGAAAATCTTGAGGGACTTTTCTCCCTCACTTCCTACTCAAGGCTTTTTTTTTTTCATTGTCAGTTTAGCTCACAATAGGAATTGGACAATCCTCCAGATAATATTGGATGACTCCTCCCAGAATTCCTCACATGGGCTGTACTGGCTAGGGCTGCTATAGATTGCAGTGCCACCACATCTGGAGAGCCTCACATTCCCCACCCTGATCTAGATTATGTGTCAGAAGTCAGCTATTCTTTGTCTGGTAAGAAGTTGGCATATAAAAAGATGGGATTATATGCTCTTAACACTAGGAAAGCAGGAATCATGTGGTCATGGTTTTTGGCCTAACATTAGTGACATAAGGTTCCTTCTTTGGTTCTCCCTTTTCTTTTGCCCAGGTCAAAGTTTCTCTCTGAGTTTTCTTTCTCAGAACTTCCTTCTCCTTTAACACTTTCACTTAACTTTCTTTCTCTTCCTTCCATGTAGATGTTTGTGCATGTGTGCTTTCTCTATTGCTTACCTTCTTCATCTGTACTCTTTCTGTTCCCTCTATGCTGTCTCATGGCATCAGTGGAAAGGAAAGCAGCTTCTTGGCCTCTAATAGAAAAGAAGATTAAGAGTCATGTTTCCTGAGAGAAGCTACACTCTTTAAGCCCCCTGTGGTCCACTATAATAATCTCTTGGAATACTTAGACTCTCCTTCCAGCCCTCACTAAATCCCACTTTGAACCTAACTCTTACAGCCTCTCGAGTCTGTGACTCTTTGTTCTCAGTAAGGTTACTTTTCTGCTTGGCCATAGCTTGAAGCATGCAGGATTGTGAAACTGGCCAGTGCTCTTCGCTGGGAATGACCTAGGTGCCTTACAAAGAGATACAATCACCCTTCACCCTAATTCCATCTGTAGTAGGAATGTTAACTTCCTGTTCCTCAGGAGACGTTATCCATCCTTCCTTCTGGTCAGGACTGATTTATTCAGCATAGAAGGGTTGGCATAACTTGGATGAGTTTAGGGGCTATAAAATCTACCTTAAATATGTAGTGCAATCTGGGTGTTCTGAAGCCCTCTTTATTTCTTTCTACCCCAGAACCATAGGATAAAATGTTTCAAGGCCCTGACTAGCTTAGGTACCTCCCATCTTTGTGGATGCTTCCTTCTCACCAGATAAAGAATAGAAAAATTGGTATTTCTTCTTTCTGTGCCTGCTATGAAGGAGTAGTCCAAACCATACCCTAGAATGAGAAGCAACAGCATCATTGATCGCTTACACATTAAGTCCAGGCATCGGTAACCTCCTCAGCAAAAAGGGAATCTCATTGGCCCATTCCTCCTCTGTTTTCTTCATAGCCATGTCTTATATTTATTCTTAAGGGAATCTTCTTTGTTGTTAGTCTGAACATGGATAGAACTGAAAGAGGGGCCAAAGGTTACAAATATCAGACCAGAATTTATGGAGATGTTATCACTACTTTCCTGGGCAGAAGGGTTCATAAATATTGCCCTTCAAATGCTTCCTTCACACCAGACTAGAAGGACGTCTTCATTGTAAATATCAGGTTTCCATTCTCCAGTCTGCAGTGCTTCATAGTGAAAGCAGTCATCTTCAAAATGTAGGACCGTACAGAATTGTACACATTGGTATATGGTACCTATTTAGGGAAGATAGAGGTAATCTTCTAATAGTGCGATAGAAGGAATTTGGTAGTATCATTGTGCTACCTAGTGCATTTGCCTGTACTAGACAATTTCTGACAAGGGTATGGGAAATTCTACAGACATTCAGTATCACTTAGGATGAAAAAAATTCATGGATGTGGCAGAAAAGAGACCCTGGAGAGCCATTGCTGGTCCAAATGGACAGTATTGAAACCATGACAATACTGCGTTTCCCAATACTCATATGCAGTTCATAGCAATGTTTGGTAAAGATACCTTTTTGGGTCACAACTCCCAGAATCCCATCCAGGTTTTTCCTTGACCATATTTGGTGGGAGATTTTTTTAGTTACAGACAAAAAGTGTAACATTGAGAAGGTTTCTTCTAAGTCTTGTATTCTTTACGTGGAGTATTCTTGAAAGAAATTTGGCATATTGCCTTACCATGCTCCTGGTGTTAAGAGTAGCTTTGCTCATTGGTGATGCTTCTCTGATTGCACTGCAGAATATCCACACTGGTATCTCTCACCTCTCGGGAATTATGGTGTGAATTGCCAGGGTAGCACATGGTAGCATGTGCAGAGTGTTGACAGGGCAGCGACATCCATCTGCAACCAAGCGACTCTAGGCAAGCCAAAAACAGTTCCGGAGACTGATAAAGATAAGCTCAAGGCTATTTATTTAGTTAAGCACACTGAGGTTAAAATTAGGGCTTCTGGCAGCATGCCAGGAAGCAATAAGTAAGACAATAAATCGGCATACAAACCAGCATTTCCAGATGCAGTCCATAAATCAGTCAGCAGAGCAGCATGACCACTAGGAAATGACCCAAGTGGTCAAATACAGTGGCACACCCAAGCCCTTTTAAGGGTTTAACTTCACCCCAGACCTTATAGGGTAATCCAATCACCTTTTCTGCAGGCAACCTTCTTATGTTGATGAGGCATGACCTTCTGAGGCTAGCTAGTCAAAACATTCCTGCAGCTGTGTTCAAGGTCGCATCACCTCATTTCTGCCATCCACTTAGAAAACACGTTATGCACTCACATAGAATGCCTCAACATGAATATGGTCTGAACTGGGGAACAGAATAATGCGATGCCCACGCTCTGTGTGTAATGGCAGCAATACATGTAAAGAAGAACTTTTTTTTAGATTACAGCTTCCAGGATCCCCCATGCTGTATTGACTGCCTTACAATTTCCAGGAGCCACTCAAGAATATATATAGGGCAGTTCTTGCTCCCCACTGATTTAAAGCTATGGCACACAATAGGGCTGGCCTCCCTTGGACAGTGCATGCATGATGTTTGACAAATGTATGTGTCACTCTCACAAGTAGCCAGAGACACTTTGAGGGGCTACAAACAGTTATTTTCCCTTTGGCACCTGGGAATGCAAGATTTTCCCCCAAAGATTAACTAGCAACTTTATCTTACTTCTTAATGTAGGTTCCATGCCAACCAACTATGAGCGTTACTATGGCTTTACGAGATTTGCCATTGAGCTGAACGAGTTAGATCCTGCATTGAAAGACCTTCTTCCAAGAACAGATGCACGGTTCCGGCCGGATCAAAGGCAAGAGTCTTGCTGCTTGTCTAATGACTGTGACTGCCGTAGAGAAGAAATGATAAGGGAGTGTTACTGTTCAGAACCGCCATGTTTGATACATTAGTTCATCACATGAATAGCTTGAAAATCTTTTGATCAGCTAAAAAGGCTGACCTAGTTTAATATAATTTTTAGTTACAAACATTGTATATATCAGGCAACATCATAGAAGAGGCATCCTTTCTTTTCCATACGCACACACAAGGGAATTAATCATTTAAAATGGTGCTTGCATTTCCATGTTCCTGCATATTTTAAAAACAAAGAAATTAAACTGTTTGTTCAGAACTTTTGGGTTGTCTCCTGTGTCCTTACGCTGATTTGGTCAGTGGCTCACAGTACACATAATGAACTGATAATTACTAATGAATTAAGATGACTAACTGGGTCAGATAGCCCTGTTTGTCTGGAATGTGTGATTTCAGGGACTCTTGTAGTGCCAATTTGACATTCTGGTTTTTTGTTGTTCCTCTGTTTGTATGTTGATATCAACTAAGTGATAAAATTCTTTCACTGTAGACTCTTGGAAGAGGGGAATTTAGAAGCAGCAGCAGCAGAAAAACAAAGAATAGAAGAACTCCAGAGAAGTCGGAGGCGCTACTTAGAAGAAAACAATATGGAACATGTACCAAAATTTTTTAAGTATGTAAATTAAGGAACAGCATTACTTCCTGCTAACAAATAAATCACTAACTGAATATTAGGATAGGAAAGTTGAAGCAGAAGATAATTTAGTAATTCTCACTAGCAGGAACAGGAAAGTTAGTGGGAAAGGGTTAACC
>CAOLHI010005521.1:0-40000 GCA_948474755.1 Ctenosaura bakeri
ACTTCCTTGATGGTCAGAGCTTGTTTTCTGCTGCTCCAGAGACCAGGACAAGGAGCAATGGATTCAAGCTGCAGGAAAGGAGACTCCACCTGAACCTCAGGAAGAACTTCCTTGATGGTCAGAGCTTGTTTTCTGCTGCTCCAGAGACGAGGACAAGGAGCAATGGATTCAAGCTGCAGGAAAGGAGACTCCACCTGAACCTCAGGAAGAACTTCCTTGATGGTCAGAGCTTGTTTTCTGCTGCTCCAGAGACCAGGACAAGGAGCAATGGATTCAAGCTGCAGGAAAGGAGACTCCACCTGAACCTCAGGAAGAACTTCCTTGATGGTCAGAGCTTGTTTTCTGCTGCTCCAGAGACCAGGACAAGGAGCAATGGATTCAAGCTGCAGGAAAGGAGACTCCACCTGAACCTCAGGAAGAACTTCCTTGATGGTCAGAGCTTGTTTTCTGCTGCTCCAGAGACCAGGACAAGGAGCAATGGATTCAAGCTGCAGGAAAGGAGACTCCACCTGAACCTCAGGAAGAACTTCCTTGATGGTCAGAGCTTGTTTTCTGCTGCTCCAGAGACCAGGACAAGGAGCAATGGATTCAAGCTGCAGGAAAGGAGATTCCAACTGAACCTCAGGAAGAACTTCCTGACGGTCAGAGCTGTCCGGCCGTGGAATCTGCTGGTGCCTCCTTGGAGTGGGGTGGAGTCTCCTCCTTCCTTGGAGGTTTTTAAGCCGAGGCTGGATGGCCATCGGTTGGGAATGCTTTGATGGGTGTCCCTGCATAGCAGAAGGGGGTTGGACTGGATGGCCTCTGGGTGCCCCTTTCAATTCTAAAATTCTGTCCCTGTGGACTGGGGATGCTAACAGTTGCCAGAAATTCTACTAACTTGGCACAGGTTGCTGTTGGAATTGTCTCGGAAGTGGGGCTTTGAAGGTTGGACTCTGGAGACCAGGGTTCTTCTGAGTGGTGGAAACTGACTGGGCAAGTCACACTCTCTCGGCCTCAGAAACCTCCTGCGAACAAGAAAACAAAAACAAAAAAATCAATGTAGGGTTTTCTTGGCAACGTTTGTTTGCAAAGAGTTTCTAATAGGGTTGACACCATGAGTCATAAACAACTTGAAGGCACACAAAAACAACATGTTCTTGGCTGGGCTTCCAGGGCTCGTTTTTCGTCTCCATCCGAACAGACTGGATCCTTAGAACCAATTGTCTTAGACCTGGAAGGGGCGATCAAGTCCAATGCCATTCTGCCTTGCAGGGAAACCCAGCCAAGGAACCCCCAAAAGGCTCGGCTAAAAGATTGTTACCCCTAAAGGTGGGCTACTTTGAGGTCCTCCAGCAGTGCCAGCAGTGTGCTGCGGCAGCCGAGAAAGCCAACACGATTCTTGGTTGCAGCAATAGGAGTGTAGATTGAGGGAGGTGATGGTACCCCTCTATTCTGCATTGGTTAGGCCTCATTTGGAAGACTGTGTCCAGTTCTGGGCACCTCGATTCAAGAAGGATGTGGACAAGCTGGAGTGTGTCCAGAGGAGGGTGGCCAAAATGGTGAAGCTATGAAGCCTTCTGAGGACCGGCTGAGGTTGCTGGGGATGTACACCCTGGAGAAGAGAAGGTTAAGAGGGGACATGATAGCCATGTTTAAACATTTGAAGGGAAATCATGCTGAAGATGGAGCAAGATTATTTTCTGCTGCTCCAGAGACCAGGACAAGGAGCAATGGATTCAAGCTGCAGGAAAGGAGATTCCACCTGAACCTCAGGAAGAACTTCCTGGTGTTCAGAGCTGTCTGGCAGTGGAATCTGGAGTGTGGTGGGGTCTCCTCCTTCTTTGGAGATTTTTAAGCAGAGTCTCGATGTCCATCTGTTGGGAATGCTTTGATGGGTGTTCCTGCATAGCAGGGGGTTGGACTGGATGGCCTCTGGGGTCTCTTCCAACTCTGGGATTGTATGATTCTATCTGCTGCTGCCTCCATGGAGTGTGGTGGGGTCTCCTCCTTCTTTGGAGGCTTTCAAGCAGAGGCTGGATGTCCATCTGTTGGGAATGCTTTGACGGGTGTTCCTGCATAGCAGGGGGTTGGACTGGATGGCCCTTAGAGGTCCCTTCCAGCTCTAGGATTGTATGATTCTATCTGCTGCTGCCTCCATGGCGTGTGGTGGGCTCTCCTCCTTCTTTGGAGGTTTTGATGCAGAGTCTGGATGTCCATCTGTTGGGAATGCTTTGATGGGTGTTCCTGCATAGCAGGGGGTTGGACTGGATGGCCCTTAGAGGTCCCTTCCAGCTCTAGGATTGTATGATTCTCTCTCCTGCTGCCTCCATGGCGTGTGGTGGGGTCTCCTCCTTCTTTGGAGGCTTTCAAGCAGAGGCTGGATGTCCATCTGTTCGGAATGCTTTGATGGGTGTTCCCGCGTAGCAGGGGGTTGGACTAGATGGCCTCTGGGGAGGAGGAAGAAGAGGAGGAAGAGGAAAAAGAAGATGGAAAAACAAGTCAGAAAAGAATATTTAATTCTTTGTCATCATATGTCATAATATCATAGAGCTGGAAGGGACCCCTGGAACAGATAATTAGAGTCCACGTTTGCTCGGGTGGGGGCACAGGACCCCCATGATGGCGGACAAATTGTGAACAACCCTGGGCCCCCCCAAACTATATTTAACACAAACACACAAAAGAGCATGATCACCCTATTCAACCCCCCCTGGATTCCTTTGCGGCCTCGGGGGTCCCCCCAGGGCAGAAGTGGGGGGCCGGTGGGGCTTACAGGCCCCTCCACGGCCGCCCCGCATCGTATAAGCCTCGTTTGCAGTTCCCCAGCTTCACAGGGCTCGCAGTCCCTACTAAATGTGGCCCAGGGAGGATAGCAAATAATCCGTGAATAATCAAATCCGCCAAAGTGAGGCCCGCGAATGCGGAGGGCGGGCTGCACGGCATTCCCGGAAGTTTCCCTCCCGCCTCCGCGGGAAGATCTCCGAAGAAGAAGGCGGTTCCGTCCCTCGCCAAGGCGGTTTGAACAGCTCTCCGTAATTCCTCCTGAGGTTTTAAGGCAGAATCCCTTTGGATGCGACAGGCAGGTTTTTAAATCCCTTTCCTAATCCCCGTGCGGGGAAGTCGGTGGCACCCAAGGCCGGTCGGCCAGGAGTTCAGAGTCCTCAAGGAGATTAAGCGCGCAGCTTCTCTCTGTGTGTGCCCGTGTGTGCGCATGGGGAGCGTGTCCTAGAAGGAGAGGCTGCTTGATCCGGCTAAAGTGGGTCAAGATATAAAAAGATGAAACTGGGTTTGGCTTAAAGGAAGGGAGGAAGGGAAGGGAAGGAAGGAAGGAGGGAGGGAGGGAGGGAGGAAGGAAGGAAGGGAAGGGAGGGAGGGAGGGAGGGAAGGGAAGGGAAGGGAAGGGAGGGAAGGGAAGGAAGGAAGGGGAAGGGAAGGGAAGGGAGGAAGGAAGGGGAAGGGAAGGGAAGGGAGAGAAGGGAAGGAAGGAAGGGAAGGGAAGGAAGGAAGAGGAAGGGAAGGAAGGGAAGGAAGGAAGGAAGGAAGGAAGGAAGGAAGGAAGAAAGGAAAGGGAAGGGAAGGGAAGGGAGGAAGGAAGGAAGGGAGGGAGGGAGGGAGGAAGGAAGGAAGGAAGGGAAGGGAGGGAGGGAGGGAGGGGAGGGAAGGGAAGGGAAGGGAGGGAAGGGAAGGAAGGAAGGAAGGGGAAGGGAAGGGAAGGGAGGAAGGAAGGGGAAGGGAAGGGAAGGGAGGAAGGAAGGGAAGGGAGGGAAGGGAAGGGAGGGAAGGGAAGGAAGGAAGGGAAGGGAAGGAAGGAAGAGGAAGGAAAGGAAGGAAGGAAGGAAGGAAGGAAGGAAGGAAGGAAGGAAGGAAGGGAAGGGAAGGGAAGGGAAGGGAGGAAGGAAGGAGGGAGGGAGGGAGGGAGGAAGGAAGGAAGGAAGGAAGGGAAGGGAGGGAGGGAGGGAGGGAGGGAAGGGAAGGGAAGGGAGGGAAGGGAAGGGAAGGAAGGAAGGGGAAGGGAAGGGAAGGGAGGAAGGAAGGGGAAGGGAAGGGAAGGGAGGAAGGAAGGGAAGGGAAGGAAGGAAGAGGAAGGGAAGGAAGGGAAGGAAGGAAGGAAGGAAGGAAGGAAGGAAGGAAGGAAAGGGAAGGGAAGGGAGGAAGGAAGGAAGGGAGGGAGGGAGGGAGGAAGGAAGGAAGGGAAGGGAGGGAGGGAGGGAGGGAGGGAAGGGAAGGGAAGGGAAGGGAGGGAAGGGAAGGGAAGGAAGGAAGGGGAAGGGAAGGGAAGGGAGGAAGGAAGGGGAAGGGAAGGGAAGGGAGGAAGGAAGGGAAGGGAGGGAAGGGAAGGGAGAGAAGGGAAGGAAGGAAGGGAAGGGAAGGAAGGAAGAGGAAGGGAAGGAAGGAAGGAAGGAAGGAAGGAAGGAAGGAAGGGAAGGGAAGGGAAGGGAAGGGAGGAAGGGAGGGAGGGAGGGAGGGAGGGAGGGAGGAAGGAAGGGAGGAAGGGAAGGGAGGGAGGGAGGGAGGGAGGGGAGGGAAGGGAAGGGAAGGGAGGGAAGGGAAGGGAAGGGAAGGAAGGAAGGGGAAGGGAAGGGAAGGGAGGAAGGAAGGGGAAGGGAAGGGAAGGGAGGAAGGAAGGGAAGGGAGGGAAGGGAAGGGAGGGAAGGGAAGGAAGGAAGGGAAGGAAGGAAGGAAGGAAGGGAAGGGAAGGGAGGAAGGAAGGAAGGGAGGGAGGGAGGGAGGAAGGAAGGAAGGAAGGGAAGGGAGGGAGGGAGGGGAGGGAAGGGAAGGGAAGGGAGGGAAGGGAAGGGAAGGAAGGAAGGGGAAGGGAAGGGAAGGGAGGAAGGAAGGGGAAGGGAAGGGAAGGGAGGAAGGAAGGGAAGGGAGGGAAGGGAAGGGAGGGAAGGGAAGGAAGGAAGGGAAGGGAAGGGAGGAAGAGGGAAGGAAGGAAGGGAAGGAAGGAAGGAAGGAAGGAAGGAAGGGAAGGGAGGGAGGAAGGAAGGGGAAGGAAGGGAAGGGGAAGGGAAGGGAAAGGGAAGGGAGGAAGGAAGGGAAGGGAAGGAAGGGAGCGGGAGGGAAGGTAGGAAGGAAGGGGAAGGGAAGGGAAGGGAAGGGAGGAAGGAAGGGAAGGAAGGAAGGGAGGGAGGGAAGGTAGGAAGGAAGGGGAAGGGAGAGGGAAGGAAGGGAAAGAAGGAAGGGAAGAGGAAGGAAGGAAGGGAAGGAAGGAAGGGAAGGGAGGAAGGAAGGAAGGAAGAGGAAGGGAAGGGAGGGAAGGGAAGGAAGGGAAGGAAGGAAGGAAGGAAGGAAGGAAGGAAGGAAGGAAGGGAGGGAGGGAGGGAGGGAGGAAGGAAGGGAAGGGAAGGGAAGGGAGGAAGGAAGGGAAGGGAGGGAGGGAGGGAGGAAGGAGGAAGGAAGGGAAGGGAAGGGAAGGGAAGGGAGGAAGGAAGGGAAGGGAAGGAAGGAAGGGAATGAAGGAAGAAAGGGAGGGAGGGAGGGAAGGGAAGGGAAGAGGGAAGGAAGGGAAAGAAGGAAGGGAAGGAAGGAAGGAAGGAAGGAAGGAAGGAAGGAAGGAAGGAAGGAAGGAAGGAAGGAAGGAAGGGAAGGGAAGGAAGGAAGGAAGGGAAGGAGGGAAGAGGAAGGGAAGGGAGGGAAGGGAAGGGAAGAGGGAAGGAAGGAAGGAAGGAAGGAAGGAAGGAAGGAAGGGAAAGAAGGAAGGAAGGAAGGAAGGAAGGAAAGGGAAGGGAGAGAGGGAAGGGAAAGGAAGGGAAGGGAGGAAGGAAGGGAAGGGACGGGAGGAAGGAAGGGAAGAAAGGAAGGGAAGGGAGGAAGGAAGGAAGGAAGGAAGGGGAGGAAGGAAGGGAGGAAGGAAGGAAGGGAAGGGAGGAACGAAGGAAGGAAAGGAGGGAGGGAGGAAGGAAAGAAGGAAGGAAGGAAGGAAGGGAAGGGAAGGGAAGGAAGGGAAAAAGGAGCAGAAAGGAAGCAATGCTTTAAAAAAACCCTGTGTATTTGAAGTTTAATTATAAAGAAAATAAAAAATAAAAATAAATAAAGACAAAAAGGAGGAGGAAGTACATAGGAGTTGAACTTGGGCTAGGAATAATAATAATAATAATAATAATAATAATAATAATAATAATAATAATAATAATAGCAGCTCAGTGTGGGTGGAATCAAGACTGTTACTCCAGGTCTAGAGTAGACTAATAATAATAATAATAATAATAGTAGTAGTAGTAACAATATAAGCTCAGTGTGGGTGGAATCAAGACTGTTACTCCAGGTCTAGAGTAGACTAATAATAATAATAATAGTAGTAGTAGTAGTAGTAGTAGTAGTAGTAGTAACAATATAAGCTCAGTGTGGGTGGAATCAAGACGGTTACTCCAGGTCTAGAGTAGACTAATAATAATAATAATAATAATAGTAGTAGTAGTAGTAGTAGTAGTAACAATATAAGCTCAGTGTGGGTGGAATCAAGACTGTTACTCCAGGTCTAGAGTAGACTAATAATAATAATAATAATAATAGTAGTAGTAGTAGTAGTAGTAGTAACAATATAAGCTCAGTGTGGGTGGAATCAAGACGGTTACTCCAGGTCTAGAGTAGACTAATAATAATAATAATAATAATAATAATAATAGTAGTAGTAGTAGTAGTAGTAACAATATAAGCTCAGTGTGGGTGGAATCAAGACGGCTACTCCAGGTCTAGAGTAGACTAATAATAATAATAGTAGTAGTAGTAGTAGTAGTGGTAACAATATAAGCTCAGTGTGGGTGGAATCAAGACGGTTACTCCAGGTCTAGAGTAGACCTATTGAACCTGTAGCATTTACACCAGTCTAGATTTTATCAGGGTAGCAACGAGAGGTAAAAATTCAGATTATTCTAGTTTGTTAGATGTTACCAAAATGTGTGTTTTTATTTCCTTCTCGATATAACCCTTCACTTCCTTCCCCCCTTTATATACACTTTAAATTGATAAAAATATAAATTATTAGGGGAAAAGGGTGGCAGAGCAGATGCAAACAATTCAGGGTAGTTCTAACTTGTTATTCCTCGATGTTCGCTAAATGTGTGCATTTCCCCCCCCTCTTGATATACCCTTTGTTTTCTTTTCTTCTTTCTTTACAATTTAAATCGATAAAAAAAAAAATTCTTTATACCTTTCTATCCAGTTTAAATTGTTAAAAATATAAATAAATATTTTTTTAAAAGAAAATGGCAGCAAGCAGATGTAAACAGTTTGGATGATTCCGATTTGTTATGATTAGATGTTACCTACCCTATGCTCTTCTCCATCTCCTTCCTGAATTTTGGTACCCAAAACTGGACACAGGATTATTCCCGGTGGGGTCTAAACAAAGCAGAATAGAGGGGTACCATTTCCTCTTTCTATCTGGACACCATATTCCTAATGATGCAACCAAGAATCGTGTTGGCCTTCTTGGCTGCCGCATCACACTGCTGGCTCACGTTCAGCTTGTGATCTACCAAGACTCCTGTCCAGGCCATTTTCAATTCTGATCCTGTCCTCTGGCCAATTAGCAACCCCTCCCAATTTGGTGTTACCTACCCTATGTTCTTCTCCATCTCCTTCCTGAACTTTGGTGCCCGGAACTGGACACAGGATTATTCCAGGTGGGGTCTAAACAAAGCAGAATCGAGGGGTGCCATTTCCTCTCTCCATCTGGACACCATATTCCTAATGATGCAATCAAGAATCGTGTTGGCCTTCTTGGCTGACGCATCACACTCCTGGCTCACGTTCAGCTTGTGGTCCACCAAGACTCCTAGATGCCCTTCACATGGACTGCTACCCAGCCACACGCTCCCCATCTTATATTTGTGTCTTCCGTTTCTTCTGTCTTCCATTTCTCTCTGTTGAAATTCATTTTGTGAGCTTTGACCATTTCCAATATAAGCCTGCTTATGTTTTCAGACCTCTTCCTCCCCAATTTTGCTTATTTTTTTTCTCTTCCTCCTCCTCCTCCTCCTTTCAGAAAAAAAGATAATTTTGGCTCTTTTCTGTTTGGAGAGGGACAGAAAAAAAAAAGAGACAGGATCTCCCTTAGGAGTCCGTTCACGCTCTGCAAAAAATAAATAAATAAATTGCTTTTTATTTCTTTTTCTCTGCGTCTCTCCGTCTGACTCATCCCTCTGAGTCACCAGCGAGTTTTTATTTTTTTTTAACAAAAGAGGATTTCTCTTTTTCTGTCTGCTCTCAGCCCACGAAGAAGAATGGAGGATTTTATTAGCCAGAGGAGAAGGGGGAGGGGGAGAAGGAGAGGGCCTCAGGCGGCACGGGCAGTGGGGTGGGCAGGCCCGAAGCCCGTGAGGTGGAAACCAGAGCAACTTTGGTGGGTGGTCAAGATGGGGAAAGTGGTTAATGCAGAAGAACACAGAAGTCAAGAGAACCCTTTCCTGTCCTCTCCATTTTTAATTAATTGAGGGCAAGCTCGTTTCGCAATTCGAACTCGGGCCCTGCAGCAAAGGAACGACAATTTCCTATATTGTATTTGCAGGCATATAAGATGCTCCTGTGCATCAGAAACACCCCATTTATACACCAGCAAATGGGGTGCGTCTTATGCGCCGGCGTACAAGACGCACCCCCATTTGCAAAGAATATTTTTTGTGGGGGGGAATTAAGTCTTACACGGCAGTAAACATAATATATTTATTTATTACTATGTGCTTTTCAAATCCTTTTCCATTTTAGACAACCCTATCGTGGGGTTTTTGTTTCTGGGGCTGAGAGTATGTGACTTGGCTGAGTCGGGAATCAAACTCGTGTTTCCAGGGTCCTTGTCCAATGCTCAAACCACTATACCACGCTGCCTTTCGGATAGGTAGAGGGAGGGAGATGGAATCAGAGCATCACAGAATTCGGAGAGACCCCCAAAGGCCATCCAGTCCCGCCCCGTTCTGCCATGCAGGAAGACTCATCAAAGCATTCCCAACAGGTGAGCACCCAGCCTCCAAAGAAGGAGAAGACCCCACCACACTTCATATTCCACTGCCGGACAGCCCTGACAGCCAGAAAGTTCTTCCTGAGGTTCAGGTGGAATCTCCTTTCCTGCAGCTTGAATCCATTGCTCCATGTCCTCGTCTCCGGAGCAGCAGAAAACAAGCTCTGACCATCAAGGAAGTTCTTCCTGAGGTTCAGGTGGAATCTCCTTTCCTGCAGCTTGAATCCATTGCTCCGTGTCCTAGTCTCCGGAGCAGCGGAAAACAAGCTTGGTCCATCAAGGAAGTTCTTCCTGAGGGTCAGGTGGAATCTCCTTTCCTGCAGCTTGAATCCATTGCTCCATGTCCTCGTCTCCGGAGCAGCAGAAAACAAGCTCTGACCATCAAGGAAGTTCTTCCTGAGGTTCAGGTGGAATCTCCTTTCCTGCAGCTTGAATCCATTGCTCCGTGTCCTAGTCTCCGGAGCAGCGGAAAACAAGCTTGGTCCATCAAGGAAGTTCTTCCTGAGGGTCAGGTGGAATCTCCTTTCCTGCAGCTTGAATCCATTGCTCCTTGTCGTGGTCTCTGGAGCAGCAGAAAACAAGCTCTGACCATCAAGGAAGTTCTTCCTGAGGTTCAGGTGGAATCTCCTTTCCTGCAGCTTGAATCCGTTGCTCCTTGTCCTCGTCTCTGGAGCAGCAGAAAACAAGCTTGCTCCGTCTTCAACATGACATCCCTTCAGATATTTGAAGATGGCTATCATGTCCCCTCTTAACCTTCTCTTCTGCAAACTATACATCCCCAGCTCCATCAGCCACTCCTTCATGGCTTCCAGACCCTCCACCATTTTGGTCACCCTTCTCTGGACATGTTCCAGCTTGTCCATCTCCTTCTTGACAGGAGGTGCCCAGCACTGGACACAGGATTATTCTAAATGAGGCCCCACCAATGCAGAATAGAGGGGTACCATCACCTCCCTCGATCTAGACACCATACTCCTATTGATGCAACCAAGAATCGTGTTGGCTTTTTTAGCTGCCGCATCACACTGCTGGCTCATGTTCAGCTTGTGGTCCACCAAGACCCCCGGATCCCTTTCGCATAGACTGCTACCCAGCCACACGTCCCCCATCCTATATTTGTGCCTATTTTTCCTGTCAAGATAGATAGATAGATAGATAGATAGATAGATAGATAGATAGATAGATGGATGGAGGGAAGGATGGACAGATCGATCAATCAATCGATAGATAGACACACACACACACGGATACTCTGCCTTTATTAGCACATCAATTAATCCGGAGCAAATTAAGCTGACATAGAAAGCCCAGTCATTAATTAGATGAAAAGTTAACTTGGATTTAAGTAACTTTTGGATTTGCTTTAAAGAATTTGAAAGTTAAAGTTGAAGTTTTAATTAAATACAACCGAAGCTCGAAATCTAATTAATTCAGGAAGTAAAAAAAAAAAAAAATCTTTTTTAATTTTACAAGCCAGCTTTAGAAAGACTCAAGTGTTCTCATCATTGGTAATTTTGTAAATTCGTAATAATAAATTGTTGGTGTATTATTTTTATTCTACGTTATATTTTTTATATTTTATTTATATTATTATATTAATATCATATATATTATTAATATCATGTTATAATGATTATTAATAATTTTACTTTATATAATTAATATATTAATATATTATATTGCATTATTATCATATATATTGTTAATATCATATATATAATTATTAATATTATATTATGATTACTAATAATATTACTATATATAATTAATATATTAATATATTATATTATCATATGTATTATTAATATCATATATATAATTAATATCATATTATAATGATTACTGATAATATTATTATATATAATTAATATATTAATATATTATATTATATTAATATCGTATATATTATTAATGTCATATATATAAATTTAATATTATATTATAATGATTACTAATAATATTACTATATATAACTAAGATATTAATATATTATATTGTATTAATATCATATATATTATTAATATCATATATATAATTATTAATATTATAATGATTACTAATAATATCACTATATATAATTAATATATTAATATATTATAGTGTATTATATTATATTTTTGTATTTTATTTTATTTACACTACCTTATTTTATTTATTTACTTGTTTGTTTTGTTTTATTGTTGTTTTTTATTATTATTACCATAATAAATTATTATTTATGAGGGTTTCTTGAATTTATATCATGCCTTTCTTCTCCAAGCTGGGACTCAGAGCAGCCAATAACAAAATAATAATAATAATAATAATAATAATAATAATAATAATAATAATAATAATAATAATAAAAATAATAGTAATAATAGTAATAATAATAATATTCTTAGCAAAAGATGGTATCCAAATCTCCTTTCAGGAGGAGAGAGAAAAAGATAGAAACTCGGAGGCTCAGGAAGTTTCATGGGGGTCAAAACAAAAGCTCAGATTCCCATCAGTCCAAGACTCCAACCACTACACAGCACTGCCCATGATGAGCTGGTGGATGCTGGGAGTTGTAGTCCAAAAAAACCACCCCTCCCTGCTGTCTCTCCTTCCAAGCTCTGGATTTGGGGAGAGTTGAGACCTGCCGGCTTCCTTCGGTCCAGCGTTCCAGCCATTATACGCTGGGCCAGTGGATGCTGGGAGTTGCAGTCCAACACATTCTCCTTCCTCTTCCTCCAACTCTGGATTTGGGGAGGGTTGAGACCTGCCGGCTTCCTTTAGTCCAGCGTTCTAACCATTATACGCTGGGCCAGTGGATGCTGGGAGTTGCAGTCCAACACATTCTCCTTCCTCTTCCTCCAACTCTGGACCTGGGGAGAGTTGAGACCTGCCGGCTTCCTTCAGTCCAGCGTCCCAACCATTATACTCTGGGCCAGTGGATGCTGGGAGTTGCAGTCCAACACATTCTCCTTCCTCTTCCTCCAACTCTGGATCTGGAGAGAGTTGAGACCTGCCGGCTTCCTTCAGTCCAGCGTCCCAACCATTATACTCTGGGCCAGTGGATGCTGGGAGTTGCAGTCCAACACATTCTCCTTCCTCTTCCTCCAACTCTGGATCTGGAGAGAGTTGAGACCTGCCGGCTTCCTTCAGTCCAGCGTCCCAACCATTATACTCTGGGCCAGTGGATGCTGGGAGTTGCAGTCCAACACATTCTCCTTCCTCTTCCTCCAACTCTGGATCTGGGGAGAGCTGAGACCTGCCAGCTTCCTTCAGTCCAGCGTTCCAACCATTATACTCTGGGCCAGTGGATGCTGGGAGCTGCAGTCCAACACATTCTCCTTCCTCTTCCTCCAACTCTGGATCTGGAGAGAGTTGAGACCTGCCAGCTTCCTTCAGTCCAGCGTTCCAACCATTATACTCTGGGCCAGTGGATGCTGGGAGCTGCAGTTCAACAAATTCTCCCTCCTCTTCCTCCAACTGTGGATTTGGGGAGAGTTGAGACCTGCCGGCTTCCTTCAGTCCAGCGTCCCAACCATTATACTCTGGGCCAGTGGATGCTGGGAGCTGCAGTCCAACACATTCTCCTTCCTCTTCCTCCAACTCTGGACCTGGGGAGAGTTGAGACCTGCCGGCTTCCTTCAGTCCAGCGTCCCAACCATTATACTCTGGGCCAGTGGATGCTGGGAGTTGCAGTCCAACACATTCTCCTTCCTCTTCCTCCAACTCTGGATCTGGAGAGAGTTGAGACCTGCCGGCTTCCTTCAGTCCAGCGTCCCAACCATTATACTCTGGGCCAGTGGATGCTGGGAGCTGCAGTCCAACAAATTCTCCCTCCTCTTCCTCCAACTCTGGATCTGGGGAGAGCTGAGACCTGCCAGCTTCCTTCAGTCCAGCGTTCCAACCATTATACTCTGGGCCAGTGGATGCTGGGAGCTGCAGTCCAACACATTCTCCTTCCTCTTCCTCCAACTCTGGATCTGGAGAGAGTTGAGACCTGCCAGCTTCCTTCAGTCCAGCGTTCCAACCATTATACTCTGGGCCAGTGGATGCTGGGAGCTGCAGTTCAACAAATTCTCCCTCCTCTTCCTCCAACTGTGGATTTGGGGAGAGTTGAGACCTGCCGGCTTCCTTCAGTCCAGCGTCCCAACCATTATACTCTGGGCCAGTGGATGCTGGGAGCTGCAGTCCAACAAATTCTCCCTCCTCTTCCTCCAACTCTGGATCTGGGGAGAGCTGAGACCTGCCAGCTTCCTTCAGTCCAGCGTTCCAACCATTATACTCTGGGCCAGTGGATGCTGGGAGCTGCAGTCCAACACATTCTCCTTCCTCTTCCTCCAACTCTGGATCTGGAGAGAGTTGAGACCTGCCAGCTTCCTTCAGTCCAGCGTCCCAACCATTATACTCTGGGCCAGTGGATGCTGGGAGCTGCAGTCCAACAAATTCTCCCTCCTCTTCCTCCAACTCTGGATCTGGGGAGAGCTGAGACCTGCCAGCTTCCTTCAGTCCAGCGTTCCAACCATTATACTCTGGGCCAGTGGATGCTGGGAGCTGCAGTCCAACACATTCTCCTTCCTCTTCCTCCAACTCTGGATCTGGAGAGAGTTGAGACCTGCCAGCTTCCTTCAGTCCAGCGTTCCAACCATTATACTCTGGGCCAGTGGATGCTGGGAGCTGCAGTTCAACAAATTCTCCCTCCTCTTCCTCCAACTGTGGATTTGGGGAGAGTTGAGACCTGCCGGCTTCCTTCAGTCCAGCGTCCCAACCATTATACTCTGGGCCAGTGGATGCTGGGAGCTGCAGTCCAACACATTCTCCTTCCTCTTCCTCCAACTCTGGATCTGGAGAGAGTTGAGACCTGCCGGCTTCCTTCAGTCCAGCGTCCCAACCATTATACTCTGGGCCAGTGGATGCTGGGAGCTGCAGTCCAACACATTCTCCTTCCTCTTCCTCCAACTCTGGATCTGGAGAGAGCTGAGACCTGCCGGCTTCCTTCAGTCCAGCTCTCTGACCACTATGCAACACTGCCCATGGTGGGGTCATGGATGCTGGGAGTTGCAGTCCAAAAGCCTCTCCCTCCCTCCCTCCCTTCCGAAGCTCTGAATGCGAGGAGAGATCAGACCCACCCACTTCATTCAATCCAGCACTCCAATGCCAATGCTGGGCTCGTGGATTCTGGGAGTTCTAGTCCAAAAATCCTCTGGGAGAATTCAGGCCTCCTGGATTTCTTGAGGCCCATTGAGGAGGATGGAAGGAATGCAATTTAAATGTTTATTTATTTTTTTTGCCTCCCCATTTCTCCCCTCAGAGTCAGGGAGAGGATTAGAGGTAATTAAAAAAGAGAAACTCGTTTAAGGACGGCCTTCCGCCCTCCTGCTGTCTTTTTAATCCCCGCAGAGGAGCTGTGGCAATTATCGCTGGCAGCGGCGCGGAGCAGAAGGTTTATTTCAGGACTTCTAGCACCAGATTGTTAAGATATAATATTTTTATGCAAAGTCTGGCCTGTAATTCTTACCAGCAGAGGAGCGCAGGCTGGGTGGGTAAGTTGGCAACCCTCCTTTGCTTGCCCCCCCCACAACCTTGTGCTCTTCTGTTAGTGTTGGAGAGCAGCAGAGAAGCACAGGCTGGGTGGGTAAGTTGGCAATCCTTTCTTTCTTAGGGTTGCCAACTTACCCACCTAGCCTGTGCTCCTCTGTTTGTTCCATTGGCTGTGCTAAGGAGCGGCAGAGGAACACAGACAGAGTGGGTAAGTTGGCATCCCTTCTCTGAGTGTTGCCAGCTTACCCACCCATCCTTGCTGCTCTGTTGGTTGGGAAGCAGCAGCGGAGCACAGGCTAGGTGGATAAGTTGGCAACCTTTCGCTTGCTCACCCTGCCCGTGCTCCTTTGTTGGTTTCATTAATTCAATGTTGTAGAACATCAGAGGACCACAGGCTGGGTGGATAAGTTGGTAATCTTTCTCTGGGGGTTGCCAACTTACCCACTCAGCCTATGCTCCTCTGTTGGTTCCATTGGCTCCTCTGTTGGTTCCATTGTTCCCTGTTGGAGAGCAGCAGAGGAGTGCAGGCTGGATGAGTAAGTTGGCAATCCTTTTCTGAGGATTGCCAGCTTACCCACCTAGCCTGTGCTTCTCTGTTTGTTCCATTGGAGCAGCAGAGGAGCACAGACTGCGTGGGTAAGTTGGCATCCCTCCTCTGAGTGTTGCCAGCTTACCCATCCATCCTTGCTCCTCTGTTGGTTCCATCAGCTCAGTTGGGGAGCAGCAGAGGAGCACAGGTTAAGTGGATAAGTTGGCAAGCTTTCACTTACTCACCCCGCCTGTGCTCCTCTGTTAGCTCCATTAATTCAGTGTTGGAGAGCAGCAGAGGAGCACAGGCTGGGTGGGTAAGTTGGCAACCCTCGGAAAGAAAGGCTTGCCAACTTTCCCACCTAGTCTGTGCTCCTCTGCTGCTCTCCAACGCTGAATTAAAGGAACCAACACAGACCTTTCTCTGAGTGTTGCCAGCTTACCCACCCATCCTTGCTCCTCTGTTGCTTCCATCAGCTCAGTGTTGGGGAGCAGCAGAGGAGCACAGGCTAGGTGGATAAGTTGGCAACCTCTCACTTACTCACCCCGCCTGTGCTCCTCTGTTGGTTCCATTAATTCAATGTTGGAGAACATCAGAAGACCACAGGCTGGGTGGATAAGTTGGTAACCTTTCTCTGGGGGTTGCCAACTTACCCACCCAGCCTGTGCTCCTCTGTTGGTTCCATTGGCTGTGTTGGAGCGCAGCAGAGGAGCGCTTTGACTTCTGGTCTGAATGTTTAAAGGAGCTACAGAGGGCACCAGTCCCGTTTCGAAGGCTTAAAATGCAGAACGCCTTGGAGAACAATCCTTAAAGTTCGGACAAAAATCCGGAGCGGATTTATTCCCACGTCACTGGCCCAGAGGTCTCCAGCCGCATGTGTGTGGGTCACTCCATGTGCACAACGACCCTGTGAGGTAGAGCGGCTACAAAGAAGTAGCAATTAAAAAGGATGTTTGTAATTAGAAATCTGGGGAGTGATGGGAAATATCGGGATTCTTATCGGGAGGCGAAAATGTAAATATTTTGCTGCTTCTCCCACTTTTGGCCACATCCCAGAATATTCTCTGACATAGACATCATGGTTCCAGCATGCTGGGCACCTAAATATCCTAAAAGCACCAGATCCCATCTGATCTTGGAAGCTAAGCAGGGCCAGCCCTGGTCAGGACTCGGATGGGAGACCGCCAGCAAATATTTCAGAGGGAAGAACGAGCAAAAACAAGGGTGAGGATTCCTTGCCTAGAAAATTATGGGGGTTGCCGTAAATAAACAGACCACTTGAAAGCAAAAACAGAGAAAATGGGGAGCAGAGAGGGGAAAAGCTTGGATTCCTGCGGCAGGGAGTTCCACAGATTGCAAGCAGCCAAAAAGAGGTGAAACCCCATCGGCTGTTTAAAGGTAGCTCTGCCGTCTTACTGCCAAGGACCCAAACACCCTAAAGGTGCCAAATCCTGTCTGATTTTGGATGCTAAGCAGGGCCGGCCCTGGTTAGGACTTGGATGGGAGACCGCCAACGAATACCAGGTACCAACGGCTCTATTTCAGAGAAAGGAACTTGCAAAAATAACGACTTCTGAGGATTGTCTGTCCAAGAAGACCCATGGAGACATGTGTCTAAATACCCTAAAGGTGCCAAATCCCATCTGATCTTGGAAGCTAAGCAGGGGTAGTCCCAGTCGGCACTTGGATGGGAGACCGTCAACAAATACCAGATACTGTAGGCTCCATTTCAGAGGAAGGAATTGACAAAACCATCTCATAGGGTGAAGGCACATGTATAATATAGTACAGGTTCTAAATACCCTTAAAGGCCCCAAATCCTGTCTGATCTTGGGAGCTAAGCAGGAGCAGCCCTGGCTAGCATTTGGATGGGACACCACCAATGAATAACATGCACTGTAGGGTCTATTTCAGAGGAAGGAGCTGGCAAAACCATCTCATGGGGCGAAGGCACATCCACACATAACATATCACAGGCTCTAAATACCCTAAAGGCACCAAATCCCATCCGATCTTGAATGCTGAGCAGCAGCAGCCCTGGTCAGCACTTGGATGGGAGACCATCAACAGATACTGTAGGCTCTATTTAAGAGGAAGGAACTGACAAAACCATCCCATGGGGCGAAGGCACATCCACACATAACATATCACAGGCTCTAAATACCCTAAAGGCACCAAATCCCATCCGATCTGGAATGCTAAGCAGGGCCAGTCCTGGTTGGCACTTGGATGGGAGACCGCCAACAAATACCAGATACTGTAGGCTCTATTTCAGAGGAAGAAACTGACAAAACCATCTCATAGGGTGAAGCCACATCCACACATAATATAGTACAGGTTCTAAATACCCTAAAAGGCCCCAAACCCTGTCTGATCTTGGGAGCTAAGCAGGAGCAGCCCTGGCCAGCACTTGGATGGGACACCACCAATGAATAACATGCACTGTAGGGTCTATTTCAGAGGAAGGAGCTGGCAAAACTATCTCATGGGGTGAAGGCGCATCCACACATAATGCATCACAAACTTTAAATACCCTAAAAGGCCCCTAATCCCGTCTGATCTTGGAAGCTAAGCAGGGGCAGTCCTGGTCGTCACTTGGATGGGAAACAAGGAGCTGGCAAAACTATCTCATGGGGTGAAGGCACATCCACACATAATGTATCACAAACTTTAAATACCCTAAAAGGCCCCTAATCCCGTCTGATCTTGGAAGCTAAGCGGGGCAGTCCTGGTCGTCACTTGGATGGGAGAGAAGGAGCTGGCAAAATATCTCATGGGGTGAAGGCACATCCACACATAATATATCACAGTCTCTAAATACCCTAAAGGCACCAAATCTCATCCGATCTTGAATGCTAAGCAGGGCCAGCCCTGGTCGTCACTTGGATGGGAGACCGTCAACAAATACCAAATACTATAGGCTCTATTTCAGAGGAAGGAACTGACAAAGCCATCTCATAGGGTGAAGGCACATATACACATAATATAATACAGGCCCTAAATACCCTAAAAGGCCCCAAATCCCATCTGATCTTGGGAGCTAAGCAGGAGCAGCCCTGGCCAGCACTTGGATGGGACACCACCAATGAATAACATGCACTGTAGGGTCTATTTCAGAGGAAGGAGCTGACAAAGCCATCTCATGGGGTGAAGGCACATCCACACATAATATACCACAAACTTTAAATACCCTGAAAACCCCCTAATCCCGTCTGATCTTGGAAGCTAAGCAGGGGCAGTCCTGGTCGTCACTTGGATGGGAGAGAAGGAGCTGGCAAAACTATCTCAGGGGGTGAAGGCACATCCACACAAAATATATCACAGGCTTTAAATACCCTAAAGGCACCAAATCCCATCCGATCTTGGAAGCTAAGCAGGGCCAGCCCTGGTCATCACTTGGATGGGAGACCGTCAACAAATAAGAGATACTGTAGGCTCTATTTCAGAGGAAGGAACTGACAAAACCATCTCATGGGGTGAAGGCACATCCACACACAATTTATCACAGACTCTAAATACCCTTAAGGCACCAAATCCCGTCCGATCTTGAATGCTAAGCAGGGCCAGCCCTGGTTGGCCCTTGGATGGGAGACCGCCAACGATGCTGTAGGTTCTATTCTGGAGGAAGGAACTGGCAAAACCAAAACCCTTCCACGCCCCTCCTTCCCTTTTGTTCCAGCCGGCAGGGCCGAGAGTCTGTGTTTCACTTTGTGCGCCTTTCGCACGGCCTGCACACAATCACAAGTGGTGCGACGTGCGAGGATTACTGATGCTCCCCACAGAGTTTGCCTCTCCTTCCTCAGCTTCCCAGACATCCAGGACACCCCCAAAACCCCAGACTGTTTGGGGGGGGCAAAGCAAGACTCCCTGGGCTTAACGCCCCTTGGAGTACTGAGCCGACAGAGCTTGGCCAAGTTACTTTTTTTCTGTGCCCGAATCTCTCTCCTCTTCCTGACGGCCTCAGGCAGCTTGGGTACCTGGGCGACCCCTAAATCACAACCCACGTGGGGCTGGAGATCAGTGCGAAACCAGACCCCTGGAATTTAATGCAAAGGCCGTCATTTAGGGTGTGCTTGGCCAAGTTACTTTTTTCTGTGCCCGAATCCCTCCCTTCCTCCTCCTCCTGGATACCTGGGACACCCCCAAATTCCAACCCATGTGGATATCAATGCAAAAGCAGACCTCCTAAACTTAATGCAGTGCAACTTGGGGTCTCTCTCCAGCGGAGCTTGGCCAAGTTACTTTTTTCCGAGCCTGAATCCCTCCCTTCCTCCTCCTCCTGGATACCTGGGACACCCCCAAATTTCAACCCAAGTGGATATCAATGCAAAAGCAGACCTCCTAAACTTAATGCAATGCAACTTGGGGTCTCTCTCCAGCAGAGCTTGGCCAAGTTACTTTTTTCCGAGCCTGAATCCCTCCCTTCCTCCTCCTCCTGGATACCTGGGACACCCCCAAATTCCAACCCCTGTGGATATCAATGCAAAAGCAGACCTCCTAAACTTAATGCAGTGCAACTGAAGGCATTTCTGCAGCAGAGCTTGACCAAGTTACTTTTTTTTTCTGGGTCTGAATCTCACACCTTAGTTTCCTTGCAAAACTAGAGTAGACTCATTGAAATTGTGGGTCTCACCTTCTCTTAACCTCCAGGCTAAACCTACCTGCATATTCCACTGTCAAACTGCTCTTACCGTGGGCAAGTTCTTCCTAAGGCTTAGTTGGAATCTCTTTTCCTATAGTTTGAATCTATTGCTCCTTGTCCTTATCTCCGGAGCAGCAGGAAACAAGCTGGCTCCATCTTTAACACTGAGCTCAAATGCAAAAGTCGTTTGTGCTCAGTTAACTCAAGCAAGGAGAGCGGAGGAGGGGCTGGAATCACCATACTTTATTGCTCCTTGTCCTTATCTCCGTAACAGCAGGAAACAAGCTGGCTCCATCTTTAACACTGAGCTCAAATGCAAAAGTCGTTTGTGCTCAGTTAGCTCAAGCAAGAAGAGGGGAGGAGGGGCTGGAATCATCTTACTTTATTGCTCCTTGTCCTTATCTCCGGAGCAGCAGGAAACAAGCTGGCTCCATCTTTAACACTGAGTTCAAATGCAAAAGTCGTTTGTGCTCAGTTAACTCAAGCAAGGAAGAGGAGGAGGGGCTGGAATCATCATACTTTGAATCTATTGCTCCTTGTCCTTATCTCCAGAGCAGCAGGAAACAAGCTTGCTCCGTCTTCAACATGACGTCCTTTCAAATATTTAAACGTGGCTATCATGTCACCTTTTCATCTCCAGGCTAAACCCACCCAGCTCCCTCGGCCATTTCTCAGAGGGCTTCAGGGTTTCCAGGCCCTTCACCATTTTGGTCGCCCTCCTCTGGACATGCTCCACCGTGTCCATATCTTTATTGAATTTTTGGTGCCGAGAAGTAGACACTGGATTATTCCAGGTGGGGTCCGACCCAAGCAGAATAGAGTGGGACCATCACTTCTCCTGACCTAGACACCATATTCTTATTGATTCAACCCAGAATCACATTGGCTTTTTTAGCTGCTGCGGCACACTGCTGGCTCAAGTTCACCTTGTGATCTACTCAGACTCCTCTACTCTGACTGTAGAGAGGTAGGATTCCAGCAATGATTATGATGATGTGCATGATTAAATTAAAGTCCCACCCTTTCCGAGTTCAGAGTACAGCTTTTCTTACAAATTCTGGAGAATATTGATGTTTTCTACCACATCTTCCACAATTCAGTTCAACCCACACTAAGCAATTATAGCAATATTAGTCCATTTTAATGTCCATGGTTGCAGCCTATGGAATCCTGGAACTGGCAATTTTAGCGAAAGACACCTAAGAATTCTCAGCTGACTACAAATCCCATGTATTAGTCAACGGGCATGGTTGCAGCCTATGGAATCCTGGAACTGGCAATTTCAGGGAAGGAGACCTAAGGATCCTCAGCTGACTCCAAATCCCATGTATTAGTCAACGGGCATGGTTGCAGCCTATGGAATCCTGGAACTGGCAATTTCAGGGAAGGAGACCTAAGGATTCTCAGCTGACTACAAATCCCATGTATTAGTCAACGGGCATGGTTGCAGCCTATGGAATCCTGGAACTGGCAATTTCAGGGAAGGAGACCTAAGGATTCTCAGCTGACTACAAATCCCATGTATTAGTCAATGGGCATGGTTGCAGCCTATGGAATCCTGGAATTGGCCATTTAGGGAGGGAGACCTAAGGATTCTCAGCTGACTACAAATCCCATGTATTAGTCAATGGGCATGGTTACAGCCTATGTAATCCCGGAACTGGCAATTTTAGGGAAGGAGACCTAAGGATTCTCAGCTGACTACAAATCCCATGTATTAGTCAATGGGCATGGTTGCAGCCTATGGAATCCTGGAACTGGCAATTTTAGGGAAGGAGACCTAAGGATTCTCAGCTGACTACAAATCCCATGTATTCGTCAAAGGGCATGGTTGCAGCCTATGGAATCCTGGAATTGGCAATTTAGGGAAAGACCCCAAGAATTCTCAGCTGACTACAAATCCCATGTATTAGTCAAAGGGCATGGTTGCAGCCTGTGGAATCCTGGAACTGGGAATTTTAGGGAAGGAGACCTAAGGATTCTCAGCTGACTACAAATCCCATGTATTAGTCAACGGGCTAAGGGGAAGGGCGAAGAAGATGAAGGAGCAAAGGGAGAAGAAGATGAAGAAGAAGAGGGCGAGGGAAGAAGAATCATAGAGTTGGAAGGGACCCCCAGGGGCCATCCAGTCCAACCCCCTTCTGCCACCCAAGAAGAAACCATCAAAGTCCTCCCTTGGAAAGGTGACCCTCCAGCCTTCGTTTAAAAAACTCTGAAGAAGGAGGCGACTCCACCACACCCCATGGAGGCAGAATCTACTCTCCAGCTGCTTTTACCAACAGGAAGTTCTTCCTAACAGTTAGGTGGATCTCTATCCTGTAGTTTGAATCCATTGCTCCTTATCCGAGTCTCTGGAGCAGCAGAAAACAGGCTTGCTCCGTCCCCAACATGACATCCCTTCAAAATATTTCAACATGGCTGTCATGTCCCCTCTTAAGCTTCTCTTCTGCAGACTAAACATCCCCAGCTCTTTAGTCTATCCTCATAGGGCTTCATGGCTTTCAGACTCTCCACCATTTTGGTCGCCCTCCACTGGACACGCTCCAGCTTTCTTGAATTGTGGTGCCCAGAACTGGACACAGAATTATTCCAAATGAGGCCTCACCAATGCAGAATAGAGTGGTACCATTACCTCCCTCGATCTAGACACCATACTCCTATTGATGCAACCAAGGATCGCATTGGCTTTGTCGGCTGCCGCATCACACTGCTGGCTCGTCTTTAGCTTGTGGTCCACCAAGACTCCCATGGGTTGCTTTCCAGCCACGCCTCCCCCATCCTACATTTGTGCATTCAATTTTTTTTTCCTGACCTTACATTTCTCTCTGTCGAAATTCATTTTGCGAGCTTTGGCCCAGCTCTCCAACCTGTCCGGATCGTATTGAAATCCCACTTTCAACGTCCTATGGAATCCTGGGGTTTGCAGTTTCGGGAGGGGCCGGCCGGGGGACATCCCAATTTCCCAAAACTGGAGGAAAACAGATGACCGCCCCCCATAACCCCCCCCCAAAAAAGGGACAACAGACACAGAAAAAAAGAAGGATTTTTTTTTATTGCACCGGGTACGAGTTTCACAGACAGCTCCCCGGGGACGCTTTACAAAGGGAGGGGGGGGTTTACGGAACGCATCGGCGCTGCCCTTTAAACAGGGGTGGGGTCTTGCCCCCCCCCAATTTAAGAAAGTTTTAAAAGTGGGGGAGAAAAAGGAGACGGATAAACGGACATAACCAACTTGGAACCGCACTTTGCACCCGGGAGCGAGGAAATAAATAAAAATAATGTAATTTTTTTTTTTTTGGATTTTTAAATTCACAATTCACATTTTTTTAAAACCGGTTTTTAATTTTCCCGGCAGTTTATCATAGAGTTGGAAGGGACCCCCAGGGGCCATCTAGTCCAACCCCCTTCTGCCATCTATAAATTCTGTGGGTTTTTAAACTCTGCAAGCCTCCCGTGGTTTTTATATGCTTCCCATCCAAGCAAAGTCGGGGATTTTATCCAAGGAGGAGAAGCCCCCCCTTTGAGGGTTGACCCCCAACCTCACTCCATGGGAACTTGGAAAAAAAAAGGAAGAACCGGTGTCCGTTCCATTGCTTTCAATGGGATCTCCTCTAATAGGCCGGAGCCGTCCGTTTAATGAAACTTCATTTTCGTTAATTAAGAAATTCTGGATCTTACCTGTCCAAGGTAAGTAGCAAGAATAAGGAAATAAATAAACGCAAGACTTCTCGGTGGTGGCCCCTTCCCATAGAGCTCAGACTGGTGGCCTCTCCTTGGTGTCCTTCCATAGGCCAGGCATTCAGAAGACCTATGTTCTCCATACGTATCTGACCATATTGGATGGGGACTTCCTGCATGGCAGAAGGGGGTTGGACTGGATGGCCCCTGGGGGTCTCTTCCAACTCTGGGATTCTATGTTCTCCTCCATATGAGCCAGCCCATGTTCTGAGATCTTCTGGTGAGGACATCCCCTATGTCCCACCACCTTCTTGGGTACCTCTGGTGAGAACATGGGAGACGGGGCCTTTTTGGTGGCTGCTTCTAGACTCCAGAACTCCATATTTGAAGTCTCTTCACCCCACTGATGGTCCTGCCCAAGGTCTAGGAGGTCCAAAAGAAGCCCTTCTCTCTGTCTGGCCATCTTAGAATCAAAGAATCCTAGAGTTGGAAGGGACCCCAGGGGCCATCCAGTCCAACCCCCTTCTGCCGTGCAGGAACACCCAACAAAGCACTTCCAACGGATGGCCATCCAGCCTCTGCTTAAAAGCCTCCAAAGAAGGAGGAGACTCCACCACACTGCACTGAGGCAGCAGAATATTCTGTTCTGACCATCAGGAAGTTCTTCCTGAGGTTCAAGTGGAATCTCCTTTCCTGCAGCTTGAATCCTTTGCTCCTTGTCCTCGTCTCTGGAGCAGCAGAAAACAAACTTGCTCCATCTTCAACATGACGTCCCTTCAAATACTTAAACATGGCTCTCACGTCCCCTCTCAACCTTCTCTTCTGAAGACTAAACATCCCCAGCTGCTCCTCATGGGGCTTCATAGTTTCCAGACCCTCCACCATTTTGGTCTCCCTCCTCTGGACACCTTCCAGCTTGTCCATCTCCTTCTTGAATTGAGGTGCCCGGAACTGGACACAGGATTATTCCAGGTGAGGTCTGACCAAAGCAGAATACAGGGGTACCATTCCCTCCCTCTAGATCAACACCATACTCCTATTGATGCGACCAAGAATCACATTGGATTTTTTAGCTGCCGCATCACACTGCTGGCTCATGTTCAGCTTGTGGTCCACCAAGACTCCTAGACCTCGTTCATAAGTCCTGCTTTCAACCCCTAAACCTCCCATCATATATTTATATATTTCATTTTTCCTCCCCAGATCTTACACCTCACATTTATCCAGTACCCCAAAGCCTGATTTAGTCCTTCTGACTTTAGAGCAAAACTTTCTTAAACTCTCTGTCAAAATGTGTTTTCATTTTTGGCTTTCTGGCTCACAGAGAGAATCCCAAAGTTGGAAGGGGCCCTAGAGGTCATCAAGTCCAACCTCCATGTGGGATCTCCAGCTAGAGCAACCCCAATAGGTAGCTGTCCAGCCTCTTTTTCAGAGACGTCCCTAGGCAATTCATTCCATTGCCCAACCACTTCCACTCTCAAGAAGTTCCTTCTAATGTTCATTCAAAATCCGCCCTCCTGTAACTTCTATTAGACCTCGTCCTACCCTCCTGGGTTGCAAAGAACAAACCTGAACCGTCCTCTCTTGAGATATTTAAAAAGGGCAACCATATAACCCCTCAATCTTCTCCTCACCAGACTGAAACATGCCCAGCAACTTCAGCCATGATTCTCATGGCCTTTCTCTGAACTTGCTCCAACTTTTCTCTATCCGTCTTAAAACAAAGCCTCCAGAACTGAACCCAGGACTCCAAATAGGGTCTGACCAGCTCAGAATATAGTCGGGTTATTACTTCCCTCGACTCGGAAAACTATGCTCCTATTAATGCATTTGCCTTCTTTGCTGCAGCACCACACTGCTGGCTCAGGCCCAATTTATGCTCAATAATAATGCCAAGGTCCTTTTCATGTGGACTACAGCTAATCCAAGTACCTCCTTATCCTATATCTTTCCTCTTACATTTTGGTCTTCATCCCCCTTTATTATTCTCATTCCCTTTCTCTGAACCTGCTCCAACTTTTCTCTATCCATCTTAAAACAAAGCCTCCAGAACTGAACCCAGGACTCCAAATAGGGCCTGACCAGCACAGAATATAGTCGGGTTATTACTTCCCTCGACTCGGAAAACTATTCTCCATTAATGCATTTGCCTTCTTTGCTGCAGCATCACACTGCTGGCTCAGGCCCAATTTATGATCAATAATAATGCCAAGGTCCTTTTCATGTGGACTACAGCTAATCCAGGTAACTCCCTATCCTGTATCTTTCCTCTTACATTTTGGTCTTCATCCCTCTTTATTATTCTCATTCCCTGCTCCAACTTTTCTCTCTCCTTCTTAAAACGAGGCACTCAGAACTGAACCCAGGACTCCAAATAGGGCCTGACCAGCACAGAATATAGTGGGGCTATTACTTCCCTTGACTCGGAAAACTATGCTCCTATTAATACATTTGTCTTCTTTGCTGCAGCATCACACTGCTGGCTCAGGCCCAATTTATGATCAATAATAATGCCAAAGTCCTCTTCATGTGGACTACAGCTAATCCAGGTACCCCCCTATCCTGTATCTTTCCTCTTACATTTTGGTCTTCATCCCTCTTTATTATTCTCATTCCCTTTCTCTGAACCTGCTCCAACTTTTCTCTATCCATCTTAAAACAAAGCCTCCAGAACTGAACCCAGGACTCCAAATAGGGCCTGACCAGCACAGAATATAGTAGGGTTACTACTTCCCTCGACTTGGAAAACTATGCTCCTATTAATGCATTTGCCTTCTTTGCTGCAGCATCACACTGCTGGCTCAGGTCCAATTTATGATCAATAATAATGCCAAGGTCCTTTTTTATGATCACTAATAATGCCAAAGTCCTTTTCATGTGGACTACAGCTAATCCAGGTAACTCCCTATCCTGTATCTTTCCTCTTACATTTTGGTCTTCATCCCTCTTTATTATTCTCATTCCCTGCTCCAACTTTTCTCTCTCCTTCTTAAAACGAGGCACTCAGAACTGAACCCAGGACTCCAAATAGGGTCTGACCAGCACAGAATATAGTGGGGCTATTACTTCCCTTGACTCGGAAAACTATGCTCTTATTAATACATTTGCCTTCTTTGCTGCAGCATCACATTGCTGGCTCAGGTCCAATTTATGATCAATAATAATGCCAAAGTCCTTTTCATGTGGACTACAGCTAATCCAGGTAACTCCCTATCCTATATCTTTCCTCTTACATTTTGGTCTTCATCCCCCTTTATTATTCTCATTCTCTTTCTCGGAACCTGCTCCAACTTTTCTCTCTCCTTCTTAAAATGAGGCACTCAGAACTGAACCCAGGACTCCAAATAGGGCCTGACCAGCACAGAATACAGTGGGGCTATTACCTCCCTTAACTTGAAAGCTATGCTTCTATTAATGCAGGTTGAAATAGCATTTGTCTTCTTTGCTGCAGCATCACACTGCTGGCTCATGTTCAATTTATTATCAACAATAATGTCAAGTCCTTTTCACAAGGACTATGGCTAAGCCAAGTACCCCCATCCTATATCTTTCCTCCTATGTTCTGTTCTTCATCCCTCTTTATCATTCTCATTGCTTTTCTCTGAATTTGCTCTGGCCTGTTTCTATCCTTCTTAAAATGGATCACCCAAAACTGAATGCAAGAACGCAAATAGGGCCTGGCTAGCATAGAATATAGTGGGGCTATCACTTCCCTCCAGTTGGAAACTATGCTCCCATTAACGCTAGCTGAAATAGCATTTGCTTTCTTTGCTGCAGCATCACACTGCTGGCTAATGTCCAATTTATGATCAATAATAATATCAAGGTTCTTTTTCATGTGGACTATGGCTAAAAAAAGTACTTCTCAATCCTATATCTTTCCTACTATGTTTTGTTCTCCACCCCTCTTTATCTTTCTGGTTGCTTTCCTCTGAATTTGGTCCAGTTTGTTTCTGTCCTTCTTAAAATAGGGCACCCAAAACTGAATGCAGGACTCCAGATGACGGCTGACATTATAATGAGATTATTACTTCCCTTGAATTGAAAACTATTTTTCTATTAATGCAGGCATTAATGCATTCACCTTTTTTGCTGCAGCATCACACTGCTGGCTTGTGTTCAATTTATGATCAATAATAATGCCATGCGGACTACTGCAAAACCAAGTACCCCCCAATCCTGTATCTTTCCTCATATATTTTGTTTTCCATCCCTCTTTATTATTCTTGTTGCCCTTCTTTGAACCTACTCCAACTGGTCTCCATCCTTCCTAAAACTAGGCATTGAGAACGGAACGCAGGACTCCAAATGAGACAGAATATAGTGGGGCTATTACCTCCCTTGACTAGGAAACTATACTTCTATAAATGCAAGCTAAAATTGCATTTGCCTTCTTTGCTGCAGCATCACACTGCTGGCTCATGTTCAATTTATGACCCCCAATGACCCCCAGGTCTTTTTTGCACGTAGTACTGTTGAACCATGTTATCTCCATCCTATACCTTTCCCCATATGTTATGTTCTGAATTCCTCTTTAGCATTCTCTGAAATTGCTCCAACTTGTCCCCATCTTTCTTTTGTCCCCAGAAAATCTGGGCTGAATTCAGTTTCTGCCTCCAACTTGGAGGAGAAGAAGGGTGGGTAGTTTCTGGGAGCGCCTGTCCCTCTCTTCTTTGCCCAGGGATCTGAGGAATAGGTGGAAACGCTGGGACAAGCTCTGAGTGCGAATCATGGCATGCAGATGGGAAGAAAGGTTTCCTAAGTCAGAATAATTGGTGTAGCATCTCAGAAGGCAGGCGAAATAAACAGGCATATATTCTAGACACTCCCTCCCTGGAAAAAAACCCTGAAAACTTGTTCCCCAAACATTTAAAAATATATATATATATATATATATATATATTATACCATTTATATGAAGGTTACACACACTAAACTCCACCACTTCCCCAGTGAAGTGTTTGGTTTGTTGTCTTAAAAAATATTTAGTCCCATCAGTCTTGTAGAAAAAAAGAGACATGTAGGAAAGAGGAACACAATTGGGAATACACTTTTTTCCCCCTTTTCTTTTTTGGCACTGTCTCCTCTCCCCTTAACAGCTGCAAACTACAAATCACAACCAACTCCCCCTCCCTCAATTCCCTCGGTTAAGAAAAGGAAAAATTAAAAGAAGGAGGGGAAAAAAATCCCCACCCGATAGACACTCCTCACTCTTTGACTCGACAAACGGCAACGATGCACAAAACCAAATTAAAAGATTTTAAAAAAAAAATAAGGAAAATGTTGTCCTGGTTACACTTTCATTCTTTTCTTCCCTTTTTTTTTTATACAAAGGTATGGATCACGGTGTGGCCCTCCCCGCTGATCCCCCCATTTAGCTGGGTTGCAAAGACTGGGCTTGGCTGGGGAGAAAAAGTAGTTCAGACTGCAAGAAAGGACAGAGAAGGAAACCTTCCACCCATCCCTCTTCCTTCCTCCTCTCCTTTCCCCCTCCCTCCTCTTTCTTCCTTTCTCTCCTTCCCTCTTCCTTCCTTTCCTTCCATCCTCTCCCCCTTCCTTCCCTTGTCCTTCCTTCCTCCTTTCTTCCCTCATCTCTCTTTCCTTTCCTTTTTCCTCTTCCTTTTCTTCTCCTCTCCTTTCCTTTCTTTTTCCATTTCCTTCCTTCCTTCCTTTCTTCCCTCATCTCTTTCCTTTCTTTCTTTCCTTTTCCTTCCCTCCCTCCTTTCCTTTCCTTTCCCTTCCTTCCCTCATCTCTCTTTCCTTTCCTTTCCTATCTTTTTCCCTTCCTTTTCTTATCCTCTCCTTTCCCTTCTCCTTCCTTCCTTCCCTCCCTCTCTTTCCCTTCTTTCCTTTTCCTTCCTTCCTTCCTTCCTTCCTTCCTTCCTTCCCTCCTTCCCCTTCTACCCTTTCCTTCCTTCCTTCCTTCCTTCCTTCCTTCCTTCCTTCCCTCCCTCCCCTTCTCCCCTTTGTTTCCTTCCTTCCTTCTTTCCTTCCTTCTCTTTTCTCTTCTCTTCCTTCCCTCCCTCCTGTCCTCCCTCCCTCCCTCCCTTCCCTCCTTCCTTCCTTCCTTCCTTCCTTCCTTCCTTCCTTCCTTCCTTCCCTCCTTCCTTCCTCTCTCTCTGTAAGTCCATGAGAATCCTCATCTACCATCCTCCCTCCCTCCCCTTTCCCCTTTGTTTCCTTCCTTCCTTCTTTCCCTCCTTCCCTCTCTCTTCTCTTCTCTTCCTTCCCCCCTCCTGCCCTCCCTCTGTCCCTCCCGCCCTCTCCTTCTACCCCTTCCCTCGTCCCTCCCTCCCCCTTCCCTCCTTCCTTCCTTTTCTCCTTCCTTCCTCTCTCTCTGTAACTCCATGAGAATCCTTCTCTACCGTCCTTCCTTCCCTCCTTCCTGCCTCCTTCCCTCTCTTTCCCTTCTGCTCCTTCCAGCTCCCTTCCACCTGCCTTCCTTCCCTCCCTTTTCTAAAAACACTTCCCCCGTTCTCCTTATTCCCGGATGAGGGAAATTCCTCTGGGCCGCAGGGATTTTGGTGTGAAGAAGGCCGGCCGAGGGGTCGTAGGGTGGGTGGGTGCCGTCCTGCAGCCAGTCAGGCCAGTGCAGGGACCCTCCCTTCCTCTTCCACTCCCTGCTCCCCCTTCCTCTCCGAGGGCCTGGACCTCCCTGCCCCTGCCCCTCTCCCCCTCCACCGCCCCGGGTTCCAAATCCCAACGAAGTCAACACAAGATTGGCCAAGTCTTGATAGACGATCACAGCGCAAAGCTCCTTCAAGTTCATCACAGACTCCGAGACCGGACGAGCCGCGGGGACTCGGTTGGCCTGCAAAGGCGGCTTTGACGTCCACTTCTAGGACTCCAAGCGGGTGGAGACCGTTGGCCGTATTCCCTCCTGGCTCGGTTCCACTCCGGGCCAAAAAAACTACAAATCCCCACACTGGGTGTGTCTTTCCATGGATCTCCATGGATCTCCTGTCCCCAGCGCGAAATGGTCCAGGGTGCACGGAAACCCATCCATCCTTGTTGCCCCGAGGAGCGGCAGAGAGAGTGTGCCCTCCAAGAAGGCCAAAATATTCTTTATATTTTTAAAGGACTTTGCAGAGGGAATTGAAACCCATCGAGGGGGGGTCTCCAAGGACCCCCATCTTCCGGAAACGTCCTTCCCCCGAGTTCCTTTCCAAACCGATCAGTGGGTTGCACCCATCCACAAAGAGCGTTGAGTAAAGACAAATTTAAAACAAATTAAAATTAAAATTAAAATAAATTCAAAATTAAAGAAGGAGGAGGATGAGAAATATGCACACACACAAAAAAGGAGGACAAGAAATTCCCTTCTAGGGTTCGGCTACTATTTCCTTCTTCCTTTCCAAGAGATTATGGGTAGCTTTTTGGACGCTTTATCCAAAAAAATTGCTTTGCCAGGTTGGCACCGTTTTTTGTTTTCTTGGCTGGAGGAAGTTCACGAGGAGAAGAGCACAACCCACCAATAAATAATCAATAAATAATCAATAAACAATCCATCCGGCGGCCCACAGGAAAGGAGTTCGCTTTGCAAACCGTCTTTGCAAGAAGTTTTCCTCCTCCTCTTCGTCGCTCCCCAAAAACCTCAGCTTGGAAATAGCTTTTGGCATCTTAAAACAAGCAACAACGACAACAACAAAAACACCCCCAAAAAACTCCCTTGGTTTGTTTTTTTAAAAATAAAAATGCACAAAAAGCTTGTAGCTCCAGGGAGAGGAAAAAGTTTCAGCAGAAACTTCCATCATTTTGGGAATATTTTTGGAAAGCTGCTCGGAGTAGATTTCGGAGCGGAGGCGAGGATGACCGGCGTTCGGACAAATAATAATAATAATAATAATAATAATAATAATAATAATACGGAAGGGGGAGAGAATGCAGCAGTTTCTTTGCACGAAGCCAACCTCCAACCAGTGTTCAAAATATATATTTATATATATATATATATATGTATGGATGTATATATTGGAAAAGGAGAAAATAAAACCACAACTTGAGGACTTTCTGAGGAGATCTGCGGAGAAGGTCCAAGGCGGAGGGTGGGATTTATATCGAGACTTCGTATTCCCGTGTTTCCTAAAAGAAATAAAATAAAAATAAAGAGGATCAATTTGTGGTCATTGACTCCAATCCGGAGACCCCTTTGCAAAAGTGGGCTAAAGAATTCCAAGGAGACTGGGCTGATTCTTGGGGGAAAGACCTGAATCGGAGATTTTAGGCTGGGCAACGGTAGGTAAGCTCTGCTTCTGGGGTTTTATGGCCGAGCTAATCCTAACCCTAAGCAAGAGATCCTAATCCTAACCCTAACCAAAGGTCTAAGTTGTGCAAGTGTTCGGGCTCTGCTAGGAATCCCACGTTCATAAAACCATGGAGTTGGACTCATAAAATTATAGAGATGGGAGAGTCCCCCCCATACACCCTTGGATCAAAGAATCACAGGACCCTAGAGTTGGAAGGGACCCCAGGGGTCATCCAGTCCAACCCCCTGCTATGCAGGAACACCCATCAAAGCATTCCCAACAGATGGGCATCCAGCCTCTGCTTAAAAGCCTCCAAAGAAGGAGGAGACTCCATCACACTCCATTTTCCACTGCCAGACAGCTCTGACCGTCAGGAATTTCAAGTGGAATCTCTTTTCCTGTAGTTTGAATCCATTGCTCCTTGTCCTGGTTTCTGGAGCAGCAGGAAACAAGCTGGCTCCATCTTCAACAGGACATCCTTTCAAATATTTAAACCTGGCCATCATGTCCCGCTCTCTTAACCTTCTCTTCTAGACATCCCCAGCTCCCTCAGCCACTCCTCAGAGGGCTTCATAGCTTCCAGACCCTTCACCATCTTGGTCACCCTCCTCGGGACACCTTCCAGCTTGAATTGAGGTGCCCAGAACTGGACACGGGAATATTCCAGATGATGTCTGATCAAAGCAGAATGGAATGGTATCATTACCTCTCCTGATCTGGACACCATTCTCCTATTGATGCAACCAAGAATTGTGTTGGCCTCCTTGGCTGCCGCATCACACTGCAGGCTCATGTTCAGCTTGTGATCTACCAAGACTCCTAGATCCTAGAGTCCATTCTGCCATGCAGTAACAAACATTCAAAGCACCCCCAGCAAATGGCCACCCAGCCTCTGCTTAAAAACATCCAAAGAAGGAGGAGACCCCACCACCCTCCATGGAAGCAGCAAAATATTCCACTGCTGGACAGCTCTGATCACCAGGAAGTTCTTCTTGAGGTTCAGATGGAACCTGTTTTCCTGGAGTTTGAATCCATTGCTCCATGTCCTAGTCTCTGGAGCAACAGAAAACAAGCTTGCTCCATCTTCAACATGACATCCTTTCAAATATTTAAACATGGCTATCATGTCCCCTCTCCAAACCTAAACCTACCAAAGCTGCTCCTCAGAGGGCTTCATGGCTTCCAGACCCTCCACCATTTTGGACACCATCTATTCTAATTTATAGTTTTAAAAAAGAACAACTCAAAGCCCCAGATTCAGCACCTTCAATGGTGCCTTTCAAGGTCGCACTAAATCCCGGAACGGATTTGGACACACAAGAAACCCCGACACAGAGACTTCGACTCACCCCTGTCTCATAAATGGGGTTGTCGAACTCTGTCTCCACCGTGATCTGGCTGTATGGGTGGGAATAGATGAGGGGAAGGCGCAGACTCGAATAGTAGCGACACCTGAATGGAGACAGAAAAAAGAGAAACCCGAAAGAAAAGTCATTTTTCCCCCCAGAAGCCAACAGATTCAATTCCCAAGCAGAAAATACATCAACACCAGGGTTCATTTTGCTTTTAGATATTCTTGCAAGGTTCCCAATCTTTACCAGTGGCAGAGCTTGGAGTGTGTGGAGGGGGCGGGGCTACGGCATGAGGGGCGGGGCCTGTTGTCACAGGGGAGTGGCCACTGTGCATGGGGGTGTGGCCACGGGCCGGGACTCTCCAAAAACATTGACGCCCGGGGCAAATCCCCTCTCTGCCCCCATGTCCCTAGAATCATAGAATTCTAGAGTTGGGAGAGACGCCAGGGGCCATCTAGTCCAGCCCCCTCTTCCATGCACGAACACCCACCAAAGCATTCCCGACAGATGGCCATCCAGCCTCTGCTTAAAAGCCTTTAAAGGAGGAGGAGACCCCACCACACTCCATTTTCCACTGCTGGACAGCCCTGACCGTCAGGAAGTTCTTTCTGAGGTTCAGGTGGAATCTCCTTTCCTGCAGCTTGAATCCATTGCTCCGCGTCCTAGTCTCTGGAGCAGCAGAAAACAAGCTTGCTCCATCCCCTATATGACATCCCTTCAAATATTTAAACAGGGCTATCTTGTCCCCTCTGAACCTTCTCTTCTGCAGATTAAACATCTCCAGCTCCCTAAGCCATTCTTCATAGGGCTTCATGGCTTCTGGACCCTCCACCATGTTGGTCACCCTCCTCTGGACACCTTCCAGCTTGTCCATATTCTTTTTGAAATGAGGTGCCCAGAGCTGGATTATTCCAGATGAGGCCCAACCAATGTAGAATAGAGCAGTACCATTACCTCCCTTGATCTGGACACCATACTCCTATTTATGCAACCAAGAATCGTGTTGGCTTTCTTAGCGGCTGCCTCACAATGCTGGCTCACACTCAGCTTGTACTCCACCAAGACTCATAGATCCCTTTCACACATCCTGTTATCCAGCCACGTGTCCCCCATCCTATATTTGTGCATTCCATTTTTTTTTTCCTTACATTTCTCCCTGTCAAAATTCATTTTGTGAGCTTTCGCCCCAGCTCTCCAACCTGTTCAGGTCATTTTGAATTCTGATCCTGTCCTCTGGGGTATTAGCAACCCCTCCCAATTTGGGGTCATCTGCAAATGTGATCATCATGCCCTCCACTCCTTCATCCAAGTCATTGATGGAGATGTTGGACAGCCCTGGGCCCAGGACAGAACCTGGTGGCACCCCAAAAGTCACCAGTCTCCAGGATGAGAAAAGGTCCTACACTTAGGTAGAAAAAATGGAATACAGAAATATAGGATGGGGGACACGTGGCTGGATAGCAGGACGTGTGAAAGGGATCTGGGAGTCTTCATAGACCACAAGCTGAACGTGAGCCAGCAGTGTGATGCGGCAGCCAAGAAAGCCAATGCAATTCTCGGCTGCATCAATAGGAGTACGGTGTCCAGATCGAGGGAGGTACTGGTACCACTCTACTCTGCTTTGGTTAGACCCCATCTTGAATACTGTGTCCAGTTCTGGGCACCCCGATTCAAGAAGGACCTGGTCAAGCTGGAGCAAGTCCAGAGGAGGGAGACCAAAATGGTGAGAGGCCTGGAAGCCATGAAGCCCTCTGAGGATAGACTTAGAGAGCTGCGGTTGTTTAGTCTGCAGAAGAGGAGGTTAAGAGGGGACATGATAGCCATGTTTAAATATTTGAAGGGATGCCACGTAGAGGAAGGAGGGGGCTTGTTTTCTGCTGCTCCAGAGACCAGGACAAGGAGCAATGGATTCAAACTGCAGAAAAGGAGATTCCACCCGAACCTCAGGAAGAACTTCGTGACAGTCAGGGCTGTCCGGCCGTGGAATCTGCTGCCTCGGAGTGTAGTGGAGGCTCCTTCCTTGGAGGTTTTTAAGCAGAGGCTGGATGGCCATCTGTCTGTCGGGAGTGCTTTGAGGGTGTTCCTGCATGGCTGAAGGGGGTTGGACTGGATGGCCCCTGGGGTCTCTTCCAACCCTACATTTCTATGATTCTATGATTCTCTCCAGGATGAGAGAACTATGCGGCTGATTATTACCGAGTCTACTGCTGGTTTTACCATCTCGAATACAAGTTAATCTATCCATCTTGGCCTTTTCAACGGGTTTTTCGATCCCTTCTCGTTCCGTACGCGTATTATTGGATCGCCAGCGCCTCGCACGGACTATTCGGGAGGCAATAATCCTGCGCCGGAGTAATCTCCTAATTTTGTTCTTTTACTTTTCGGTCAGATTTTGGGAGGCCTAATAAGAAAAGTTCTGGATCTAATTCAATCTTTACCTGTAAGACATTTTTTTTGGATCTAATCATGAACCAGAACTTGACATTTTTGCAGCCCCACCACATGTGGACGAAAGTACCATTAAATTCACTGCTTTTCCAGCAAAAAAATGTGGTCCTTTATCCATCTTTGCAATCTTATTTGTACTCATTTTCATAATTTTCAGGCAATTCTCTTGCAAATCATACGACCTGGTGCAATAAAGATTTTACGGCCAAGAAGGTTGATTTTTCATCTGAACTATTCAAACCTATATCAATCCATCATATGGGGAAGTTCACATTCTTTGCTCTCCCCTATTTTCCTTTTTCCTTTTTTTATTCCTTTGTCTCTTTTTTGTTCTTTTTCTTTACTTTTACTTTACTTTATTTTCCTTTGTCTCTTTTTATTTCTTTGTCTCTTTTACTTTTCATTACTTTTACTTTACTTTACTTTACTTTATTTTCCTCTTTATTGTACTTTCTTCTTAGTTGGTCAAGTCGTGGCATAATTAAACGTTGTCTTTTTCCTTGCAAAACATATATTGTAAAATTATGTACTATATTATATGTTATATTTGGAAAAAAGTGTTTATGTAAACATTTTAAGAATCAATTTTTAATAAAAAGAATTTAAAAAAAATTCAATGGATTCCATTATTCTTTGCAAGTCTGTCGGGCGGGAAATGATATACAGATATATATGGAGGAAAATGCAATTAACCTTTGCTGGACTAGTTAACTATTTATAATTGCTCAGGTTTGCTCTAATTGTTACAAACTATTATGGGAGGCATCACACCACTTCCCTGAAAGTGCTAAGAAAATGATCACGACAGATTGGAGAGCTGGGCCAAAGCTCACAAAATGAGTTTCAACAGAGAGAAATATCAGGTCCTACATTTAGGCAGAAAAAATGGAATACAGAAATATAGGATGGGGGAGATGTGGCTGGATAACAGTACGTGTGAAAGGGATCTGGGAGTCTTGGTGGACCACAAGCTGGACATGAGCCAGCAGTGTGATGCAGCAGCCAAGAAAGCCAACACGATTCTTGGTTGCATCAATAGGAGTATGGTGTCCAGATCAGGGAAAGTAATGTTACCACTATATTCTGCTTTGGTCAGACCTCATCTGGAATAATCCTGTGTCCAGTTGTGGGCACCTCAATTCAAGAAGGATATGGAGCAAGTCCAGAGGAGGGCGACCAAAATGGTGAGGGGCCTGGAAGCCATGAAGCCCTATGAGGACAGACTTAGAGAGCTGTGTATGTTTAGCCTGCAGAAGAGAAGGTTAAGAGGGGACATGAGAGCCATGTTTAAATATTTGGTCATGTTGAAGATGGAGCAAGCTTGTTTTCTGCTGCTCCAGAAACTAGGACACGGAGGAATGGATTCAAAGTGCAGGAAAAGAGATTCCACCTGAACTTCAGGAAGAACTTCCTGACAGTAGAAGCAGTTCAATAGTGGAATCTGCTGCCGCCTCCATGGAGTGTGGTGGGGTCTCCTCCTTCTTTGGAGGTCTTTAAGCAGAGGCTGGATTGCCATCTGTTGGGAGTGCTTTGATGGGTGTTCCTGCATAGCAGGGGGTTGGACTGGATGACCCCTGGGGTCTCTTCCAACTCTAGAATTCTTTGATTCTTAGCCTTGCTCTTTCTGTTATTGAAATGCATGGTTATGGTAGCCAGGTGACCATAAAATCCATGTGACCAAGGATGGACCCTGGGGTCACCGGCCTGACATAAAAGACCCCACTTTTCATACCTGTCTCTCTGCCATGTTTGCTACTTCCTTCCTCTGACCATCCTTCACCTCTCCACCAAGAAGATGGTGAGTTAGGAACGAAGCTACCATCTTACCTAATGTTTTTATTAGCTAGTTAGTATCTAGCCTCTCCAACGCATATGGATTCCTAAAATTCATTAATAAACTTGCCACAAGTTTGCAACCTGAAACTGCCTGCCTTGTTTTGCTTTCCAGGCAGCCTCCATTTCAGGGAAGCCGCACAGAGATGGGGAGATGCTTTTTCTGCATCTCTGCTAAGAGAAAATTTAATTCCTAACAACTTTGGCGTTCATAGAATTTCCTCCAAGGACCGGGAAACTCTAACTCCCAGCAAAGATTAAATACAGCATCCCTGCAACCGCTTCAGCCCTTATGGCTCCGTTTGGGATTTATAGTTTGGGCAGAGGCTGAAAATTCTGTGTTAGAGAAAGAGAGCTAGTGTGCAGATGGGAAGATCCATTCTGACTTAGCCACTCAACACACCAACTGTGATTAATGTGGCTGATTGGAAAAGGCGATAACGCTTGGTCAGGTGGGAGGCGATTGGAAAGGAGGAAGGCCACCCGACAGGTGGGATGGAAGCCCACCTAAGTCTGCAAGACCTGGGGATGGCCGGGAGGTCTCTCAGAGGTCTCCCATTCAATATCTCACCATAAGTCAGCATTGTGTGGATGGCAACCTGAAACTGCCTGCCTTGTTTTGCTTTCAAGTCAGCCTCCAGTCCAGGGAAGCCGCACAGAGATTGCAACGTGCTTCTTCTGCAACTCTGCTAAAAAGAAAATTTAATTCCTAACAGCCCCAAAGGGCGAACGCCCTGGGAAACTCTGACCCCCAACAGTTCAGAGGTCTCCCACTCAATGGCCCTTTTCGCATTAAGGCTTCTCGCGCAAGGGGGGAGGGCGGCTCGCGCAAGAAGCCTTCTCCGGGAGGCTGCCGCTTCCCCGCTCCGCAGGCGAAGGAACGAGGGGGAAGCGGCAGCGATGTGCGAGCCGCCCTCCCGCCCCGGGCGAATCAGGAGCCTGTCGCGTCCGTCCCCCCCGCGCGCACGCCAAGCAGGAGGCTGTCGCATCCGCCCCCCTGCGCGCGAGCCGCCCTCCCCCCCGTGCGCGCGCCAAGCAGGAGGTTGTCGCGTCCGTCCCCCCCGCGCGCACGCCAAGCAGGAGGCTGTCACCCCGCCCCTTCCTTCCGCAGGGGTGGAGGGAAGGAAGGGACCCGGCCGCCTACCTGACGCTCCGCACAGGAGGTAAGTGCGCGCGGGCGCTAGGAGCGTTGCGCGAGCGCGGGTGATTTTCGCTTCGAGGCGAAAATCAAAAAAACCGCGATCGTGCCGCTTCAGCCCTGTGAGCCCGGCAGAAGTGGGAGTGTGTCGTGCAGAGCGACGCTCCCACTCCTGCGAGGCTCACGGGGCTGTCGCGCGACAGAAAGCCCGTGCGAAAAGGGCCAATGTCTCACCATAAGTCAGCATTGTCTGGATGGCAGCCTGAAACTACCTGCCTTGTTTTGCTTTCAAGTCAGCCTCCAGTCCAGGGAAGCCGCACAGAGATTGCAACGTGCTTTTTCTGCAACTCTGCAAAAAGAAAAATTAATTCCTAACAGCCCCAAAGGGCTAACGCCCTGGGAAACTCTGACCCCCAACAGTTCAGAGGTCTCCCATTTAGCGTCTCACCATAAGTCAGCATTGCGTTGATGGCAACCTGAAACTACTTGCCTCGTTCTGCTTTCAAGTCAACCTCCAGTCCAGGGAAGCCGCACAGAGATTGCAATGTGCTTTTTCTGCAACTCTACTAAAAGAAAAAATAATTTCTAACAGTCCCAAAGGGCTAACGCCCTGGGAAACTCTAACCCCCAAGAGTTCAGACTAACAGTTCAGAGGTCTCCCACTCAGCATCTCACCATAAATCAGCATTGTGTTGATGGCAGCCTGAAACTACCTGCCTTGTTTTGCTTTCAAGTCAGCCTCCAGTCCAGGGAAGCCGCACAGAGATTGCAATGTGCTTTTTCTGCAACTTTGCTAAAAGAAAATTTAATTCCTAACAGCTTTAGCTTTCATAGAGTTTCCCCAATGGGCTAATGCCCTGGGAAGCTCTAATTTCCAACAGGAAGGGGTAACAGGACGCCAACTTTTTGGGTGCTCCTCCTAGCAGCTCCCTATTGTTCCCTAGGTTTGGATACTTTAGAAGACCATCTAAAACCCATCAGGTTGGGCTCTCGGGCCGATCCTTCCAAACTCATGACCGAGGTCGTCCCTCTTCCACCCAGAGTCCTTTTCCCCCATGACGTTCATCCATAAGAGTAAGATTTATATATGTTAAAATGCCAAAGGTTTCCAAGATTTCCAAAAACGGAAAGATATTTCTCGCCAATTGCACCGTACTACGGCACGGTCACAGCACTTTGCAAGACCTGAGCAAGGCTGTGGGTGGCCCTTGGAGATCTCTCGCACGACACGAATCAAAGCTGCAATTAAAGATAACGACAGTAACGAGAACGACAACCTTGTGATGTAGACGTAGGCACCTCCGAGGAGCAGGGAGACCACCAGTACCGGGATGAAAATGGCCAACGCCATGTTCCCGCCTTCCAAAGATGTTTCCGCAGCCGCTTCGGCTACTGGGGAGAGAGAGGTTTTGGGAGAGAAAGCAGCCGGGTTAAACCTGTTGCAGAATAAAGCAGTCAGTGTCTAATCATTTAGAAAGCAAGGCGGTAATCACGAGAAGTCAACACGGATTTCTCAAAAATAAGTCATGCCAGACTAATCTTATCTCTTTTTATGATGGAGTTACTAGCTTGATAGATGAAGGGAATGCAGTGGATGGAGCATATCTCGATTTCAGGAAGGCCTTCGACAAAGTTCCCCACGACATTCTTGCAAGGAAGCTGGTAAAATGTGGGCTGGACGG
>CAOLHI010005521.1:45000-64663 GCA_948474755.1 Ctenosaura bakeri
CCACCCAAAAGGCCCCATCACCAAAGTTCTCCCCAGAGGAACCCATAAAGGTGTTGGGATGCAGAGAAGGGCATGAACAGAAGATCTCAAAACATGGGCAGGCTCATACAGGGGAGAATATGGTCCTTCAGATAGAATCATAGAATCCTAGAGTTGGAAGAGACCCCAGGGGCCATTCAGTCCAACCCCCTGCTATGCAGGAACACCCATCAAAGCCCTCCCTTGGACAGATGGCCACCCAGCCTCTGCTTAAAAGCCTCCAAAGAAGGAGGAGACTCCACCACACTCCATGGAGGCAGCAGCAGGTTCCACTGCCGGACTGCTCTGACTACCAGGAAGTTCTTCCTGAGATTTGGGTGGAATCTCCTTTCCTGCAGCTTGAATCCATTGCTCCTTGTCCTGGTCTCTGGAGTGATAGAGAACAAGCTCACTTCCTCCTACACATGGCATCCCTTCAGATATTTAAACATGGCTCTCACATCCCCTCTTAACCTTCTCTTCTGCAGACTAAACATCCCCAGCTCCCTCAGCTGCTCCTCAGAGGGCTTCATGGCTTCCAGACCCTCCACCATTTTGGATCCTTTCCTCTGGACACCTTCCAGCTTCTTCATCTCCTTCTTGAACTGAGGTGCCCAGAACTGGACACAGGATTCCAAATGAGGCCTAACCAATGCAGAATAGAGGGGTACCATTACTTCCCTTGATCTAGACACCATACTCCTATTGATGCAACCAAGAATCACGTTGGGCTTTTTAGCTGCTGCATCACACTGCTGGCTCAGGTCCAGCTTGTGATCTACCAAGACTCCCATATCCTTTCCACACGGACTGCTATCCAGCCACACGTCCCCCATCCTATACTTGTGACTTTCATTTTTTCTGCCTAAGTGCAGGACCTTCCATTTCTCCTTGTTGAAATTCATTTTGTGAGCTTTGGCCCAGCTCTCCAACCTGTCAAGGTCGTCTTGAAATTTGATCCTGTCCTGTGGGGTATTAGCAACCCCTCCCAGTTTGGTGTCATCTGCAAATTTGATCAGTGTGACCTGGCTCATATAGGGAGAATGCAGAATGCCATGGTGGTCTCTTCCAAATCTGTGGTTCTGGGACTCTATGATTGTTATCATGTCCAATTAAACAGAACCAAGCATTCATGGCACGGCTGAACACACAACAATTATCCAGATTTTACCTAAACACACAACCCACAGTGGCCTGTAACACTTGATGGTCATCCAAGCCTTTGGCCAGACCAAGACGAGAACTCATTGCAATAATATTTCATCCCAGCATGCCGTATCGGGGTGCATAACATAATCAGCAGACATTAATTATCCTCAACGAGTCACATTATTAACCGCGGCACGGAGCACCGCCGCCAGGACAGCTTGTGCGACATTGCAAAATACAACAGGATACACGACGCACTTGGCGGAATACAATTTTGCAAATGCAAGATCTGTCTGGAGATGTATTTACTAAAGATAATTGGAAATCAAAAAGAATTACGTGGGGAAAAAATAAGAAAATAATTCTGTACTTAATAAGAGTGACCAAAATATTCCTATTTGCCAGCCGGAAAGAGAAATCAGAACCATGAAAGGAAGAGTGGAAATAAAAGATTATAGATTTGATGGAGATGGAAAAGTTTTCCAGTTTGATGGAGATGGAAAAATAAGTCATACCAGACTAATCTCATCTCTTTTTGTGATAGAGTTACTAGCTTGATAGATGAAGGGAATGCTGTGGATGTAGCATATCTCGATTTCAGGAAGGCCTTCGACAAAGTTCCCCATGACATTCTTGCAACGAAGCTAGTAAAATGTGGGCTGGACAGGGCTACTGTGAGTTGGATTTGTAATTGGTTGACCGACCGAACCCAAAGGGTGACCACGAATGGCTGCTTTTCATCCTGGAGAGAAGGGACTAGTGGGGTGCCAGAGGGTTCTGTCCTAGGCCCAGTGCTGTTCAACTTGGATGAAGGAATGGAGGGCATGCTCATCAAATTTGCAGATGACCCCAAATTGGGAGGGGTGGCTAATACGCTAGAGGACAGGATCAGAATCCAAAATGACCAGGATAGGTTGGAGAGCTGGGCCAGGGCGAACAAAATGACATTCAACAGAGAGAAGCAGAAGGTCCTGCACTTAGGTAGAAAGAATGGAATCCACAAATATAGGATGGGGGACACGTGGCTGGATAGCAGGACGTGTGAAAGGGATCTGGGAGTCTTCATAGACCACAAGCTGAACATGAGCCAGCAGTGTGATGCGGCAGCCAAGAAAGCCAATGCGATTCACGGCTGCATCCATAGGAGTCTGGTGTCTAGATTGAGGGAGGTACTGGTACCACTCTACTCTGTTTTGGTTAGACCCCATCTTGAATACTGTGTACAGTTCTGGGCACTCCAATTCAAGAAGGATATTGACAAGCTGGAGCAAGTCCAGAGGAGGGCGACCAAAATGGTGAGAGGCCTGGAAGCCATGAAGCCCTATGAGGACAGACTGAGAGAGCTGGATATGTTTAGTCTGCAGAAGAGAAGGTTAAGAGGGGACAGGATAGCCATGTTCAAATATTTAAAAGGATGTAATATGGGGGATGGAGATAGCCTGTTTTCTGTTGCTCCAGAGACCAGGAGAAGGAGCAATGGATTCAAGCTGCAGGAAAGGAGATTCCACTTGAACCTCAGGAAGAACTTCCTGGTGGTCATAGCTGTCTGACAGTGGAATCTGCTGTCTCGGAGTGTGGTGGAGTCTCCTCCTTCCTTGGAGGTCTTTAAGCAGAGGCTGGATGGCCATCTGTCCAAGGGAGCGCTTTGAGGGTGTTCCTGCATGTCAGGGGGTTGGACTGGATGGCCCCTGGGGTCTCTTCTAACTCTACATTTCTATGATTCTATGATTCTATGGCCATCTGTCGGGATTGCTTTGAGGGTGTTCCTGCATGGCAGGGGGTTGGACTGGATGGCCCCTGGATGGCCTCTTCCAACTCTACATTTCTATAGTTCTATTATTCTGTGATTCTATGATGGAGATGGAAAAGTTTTCCAGCTGGATGAAAAGTTTTCCAGTTTGATGAAAGGAAATTCTGTTCAACAGGTTGAACAAGAATGGAGCCTGATAATGAATTTGATTAAAATAAAATTAAGAGAGTTTATTAGACAAGGGAGAAGCCAAGGGTGGGGAGGGCTTTTGAAAAAGTTAGAAGTTTATTTAATATAAAGTTAAGATAATGTGATAAAGGTTGGCTGATAAGAGAAGGAGATTTCGTATAAAGGAGGTTCGGATAAAAGTTTAAAAGTTGGATATACCCATACTTGCCGGTGTGTAAGACGCACCAGTGCATAAGATACACCCCATTTTCAAATTTTTTTGGGGAAAAAAAGTGAGTTTTACACACCAGCAAATACAGTACACCACTAAATATGAAGGGGAACGAGCGGGGAGGAGGGAAATACACAAATGCAATATAAAGGGTCATTAAGAATATGTAAGTCATTGTGTGTATTTTGACTGTTTTGAATTTGCAATAAAAATATATCTGAAAAAAAGGAAACTAATACTTTTGGGCAGGAAAAGCTTTATGGGTGATGAATGGATGAATGCTAAGAGGGGACATGAGAGCCATGTTTAAATATTTGAAGGGACGTCATGTTGAGGAGGGAGCAAGCTTGTTTTCTGCTGCTCCAGAGACTAGGACACGGAGCAATGGATTCAAGCTGCAGGAAAGGAGATTCCACCTGAACCTCTGGAAGAAATTCCTGACGGTCAGAGCTGTCCAGCAGTGGATTATGGAGTGTGGTGGGGTCTCCTCCTTCTTTGGAGGCTTTTAAGCAGAGGCTGGATGGCCACCTGTTGGGAATGCTTTGATGGGTGTTCCTGCATAGCAGGGGGTTGGACTGGATGGCCCCTGGGGTCTCCTCCAACTCTAGGATTCTATGATTCTAAGCGCTCGGCACCCAGATGTGCATCTTTGCAATCTACTAAGAGGGTTAGGTTGTGTTTCTTCAACATAGCTATCGATTTGTATGAAATGTAGACTATGATAGAAACCTTGATTTTAAGTTTTAACACATTCCTTCCAGGCTCTGAAAGGAGGGACATCCAGCCGATGCTTTGGGTTCCCTTTCATATAACCCTAGAGTTGGAAGAGACCCCCAGCGACCATCCAGTCCAACCCTCTTCTGCCATGCAGGAACACCCATCCAAGCCCTCCCTTGGACAGACGGCCATCCAGCCTCTGCTTAAAAACCTCCAAAACAGGACGAGACTCCACCACACTCCATGGAGGCAGCAGCAGATTCCACTGTTGAACGGCTCTGCCTGTCATGAATTTCTTCCTGATGTTTAGGTGGAATCTCTTTTCCTGCAGCTTGAATCCATTGCTCCATGTCCTCGTCTCCAGAGCAGCAGAAAACAAGCTTACTCCATCTTCAACATGACATCCCTTCAAATATTTAAACATGGCCATCATGTCCCCTTCTTTTAACCTTCTCTTCTAAACATCCCCAGCTCCCTCAGCCGCTCCTCAGAGGGCTTCATGGCTTCCAGACCCTCCACCATTTTAGTCGTCCTCCTCTGGACACTTTCCAGCTTGTCCATATCCTTCTTGAATTGTGGTGCTCAGAACTGGACACATGAAGTGGTACCACCATTTCCCTTGTTAGACACTACACTCCCACTGATGCAGCCCAGAATTGCATTGGCTTTTTTAGCTGCTGCATCACACTGCTTGCTCATGTCCAGCTTGTGGCCCACTAAGACTCCTAGATCCCTTTCACATGGACTATTTTCAAGTCAGTTATCACTCATCCTATACCTGTGCTTCTCATGCTTTTTTCCTAAGTGCAGTACCCTAGATTTTTCCCTGTTAAAATTCTTTCTTGTCCCTCGGCCCCTTTCGAGGTGGGTTACCTTTGCAGATGGGGAGCGGTCCACTCCACCGGGATGGCTGCCCCAAAATGCACTTGATGGTGACTTCTCCAATCAGCTCAAAACCCTCGTAGCACATAAAGGTCAGCGATTCTCCGGGAAGGTAGAGGCGCTTGTAGAGGATCTGGTATCCATTTTCTGGCAGGCCTGGGTTGTCGCAGGCGAGGGATTCTTCCGCTGGAAAGAGAAACACACTTGTGATGACCATCCATGATGACAAGGTTAAGAGGAGACACAATAGCCATGTTTAAATATTTGAAATGGAGGATGGAGCTAGCCTGTTTTCTGCTGCTCCAGGGACTAGGATCCGGAGCAATGGCTTCAGGAAAAGAAGTTCCACCTAAACCTCAAGAAGAACTTTCTGAGGGTAAGAGTAGTTTTACAGTGGAATCTTTTGCCTCCATGGAGTGTGGTGGAGTCTCTTCGTTCTTTGGGGGTTTTTAAAGAGAGGCTGGGTGGCCATCTCTCCAAGGGAGGGCTTTTATGGTGTCCTCGTCAGGGATGGACTGGATGGACCCTGGGGTCCCCACCAACTCTGTGATTCCATGATTCTATGACCCTACAGTGTCTCCCCAATGCCTTGTGCCGTACCAGTGGGACAGCTGCCTGTCCTTGTTGGATACAAAAGTATTTTCAAGCATTTAGTCTTTTAATGCTTCCTCACCTGGCTATGCTGTGGGTGGTTTAACATCTTATTACCTGGTGTTACTCCACTGGAAAAACCACACCCCAGGTTCTACAATTTGATATTAAACATGATTCCTTGTGCCTGAGAGGTTGCCTGGATGGGCACGTAGGCAGGCACAGCTGAATGACCGAAAACCAGGTCAGGCCAATAAAATCCCCCGTACTGTAGACCCAGGAGACCTCAAGATGTGCAAACCCACAGTAGACAAAGGGTCCTCAGCCCCAAGAAGCCTACCTGAGGGGAGGAGTGTGTCTGCCCCAAGCTGAGCAAATATCCTATCAGGCGAGGACCATTTACACAAAGTCACACCACAACCAAATGCAGCCAAAGATCCTGAGACTTGGGCAACACCTTGCAACCCCATCACGCAATGGAAGTTACCATGGTGGAGCTTCGTTATTGCTCCAACACCCATTGTTCTCCCTGGGAAAGGATTAGCCCTACAGGTACTTTTCCCCCTACAAATGGACTATTTGTATTTGAGCGGTTCTTTGGATCACTCCCGGTCACCCCAGCAGACCTTTCCTCCGTCCGTTGAGTGATCCCCTCACCCCTCTCCGTGCTGAGCCCCACTTCTCCACTGTTTTTCTGGACCAAGGGCTTCAGGACAAGGTGGAGTATCACCCCAGCTGCAACCCCTTCAATATTCCCCTATCGAGTTTCCTCTCTTTTGCTTCTTAACAGGTCTTGAGTGAGTGTGTGTGTGATTGCGTTGGTGCGTGAGACTTGCATTCCATTTACTGGACATTCTTGTTTGTTTTTTGGCTCAGCCTGACCCTGTAAAAACTGGGTAAAAGACCCCGCTAGGTTACCCTGCCTCTCGCATTGCTATTGCTCATGCTCTGGCTAGTTTCCATTCCCCATCATGTGGAGCACATTGAGGTGTCCCCCAAGGGACCCCAGAAATCAGGGTAACATTGGCTATGTTGTCGGTGGTTTAATGCCTCCTCTCCTGGCTATGTTGTCGGTGGTTTAACGCCTCCTTTCCCGGCTATGTTGTCGGTGGTTTAACGCCTCCTTACCTGGCTATGTTGTCGGTGGTTTAACGCCTCCTTTCCCGGCTATGTTGTCGGTGGTTTAACGCCTCCTTACCTGGCTACGTTGTCGGTGGTTTAACGCCTCCTTTCCCGGCTATGTTGTCGGTGGTTTAACGCCTCCTTACCCGGCTATGTTGTCGGTGGTTTAACGCCTCCTTTCCCGGCTATGTTGTCGGTGGTTTAACGCCTCCTTACCTGGCTATGTTGTCGGTGGTTTAACGCCTCCTTTCCTGGCTATGTTGTCGGTGGTTTAACGCCTCCTTTCCCGGCTATGTTGTCGGTGGTTTAACGCCTCCTTACCCGGCTATGTTGTCGGTGGTTTAACGCCTCCTTTCCTGGCTATGTTGTCGGTGGTTTAATGCCTCCTTTCCCGGCTATGTTGTCGGTGGTTTAACGCCTCCTTACCTGGCTATGTTGTCAGTGGTTTAACGCCTCCTTTCCCGGCTATGTTGTCGGTGGTTTAACGCCTCCTTACCTGGCTATGTTGTCGGTGGTTTAATGCCTCCTTTCCTGGCTATGTTGTCGGTGGTTTAACGCCTCCTTACCTGGCTACGTTGTCGGTGGTTTAACGCCTCCTTTCCCGGCTATGTTGTCGGTGGTTTAACGCCTCCTTACCTGGCTATGTTGTCGGTGGTTTAAGGTCTCCTTACCTGGCTATGTTGTTGGTGGTTTAACGCCTCCTTTCCTGGCTATGTTGTCGGTGGTTTAACGCCTCCTTACCTGGCTATGTTGTCGGTGGTTTAAGGCCTCCTTTCCCGGTTATGTTGTTGGTGGTTTAACGCCTCCTTACCTGGCTATGTTGTCGGTGGTTTAACGCCTCCTTTCCTGGTTATGTTGTCGGTGGTTTAACGCCTCCTTACCAGGCTACGTTGTCGGTGGTTTAACGCCTCCTTACCCGGCTATGTTGTCGGTGGTTTAAGGCCTCCTTACTGTGATAGTTGAAGCTCCTGCCCTGGACCAAGCAGGGTTGGACGTTCCTCTGCCTGCTCGTTTAGAGGAACAGGGATCCGGCAGTGATTCCGAAGATACTTTTAAGTCTGCTCCAATCAGCCCACAATCAAGCCGGAGACTTAAGAGAGCTGAGCAAAAGGAGGCTTCCTTGACTAAGTTTAAGACGTGGTGTCTGGCCAGAACTGTGCCTTGGGCTATATTACCTGCCTGCTTGGAAGCTTTCCTTTGCTTGTGGCAAACCTTCTACAAGCCCTCTCTTTGCCCGTTCCTTGCTTCCAGCACCCGGCTCCCGATACCTTGGATTGAACTCTCGGCTCCTGATCCCTGGGTTTTGGACTCTGACTTTGGCTTCGCTTGTCGTTCTGGCTTTGGTAAATGGACTTTCTTTGGTTAATTCCCTGCTTTGACATGTTCTGGCTTGACTCTGCTATCTCTCTCACTCCCTTCTCCGGGCTGGCTCACCACCCGGGGCCCTGATCCTGACACTTACCTGGCTATGCTAGGGGTGGTTTAACACCTCCTTACCTGGCTATGTTGTCGGTGGTTTAACACCTCCTTACCTGGCTATGTTGTTGGTGGTTTAACGCCTCCTTACCTGGCTATGTTGGTGGTGGTTTAACACCTCCTTACCTGGCTATGTTGTCGGTGGTTTAACACCTCCTTACCTGGCTATGCTGTGGATGATTTAACGCCTCCTTACCTGGCTATGTTGTCGGTGGTTTAACACCTCCTTACCTGGCTATGCTGTGGATGATTTAACGCCTCCTTACCTGGCTATGTTGTCGGTGGTTTAACACCTCCTTACCTGGCTATGCTGTGGATGATTTAACGCCTCCTTACCTGGCTATGTTGTCGGTGGTTTAACACCTCCTTACCTGGCTATGCTGTGGATGATTTAACGCCTCCTTACCTGGCTATGTTGTTGGTGGTTTAACACCTCCTTACCTGGCTATGCTGTGGATGATTTAACGCCTCCTTACCTGGCTATGTTGTCGGTGGTTTAACACCTCCTTACCTGGCTATGCTGTGGATGATTTAACGTCTCCTTACCTGGCTATGTTGTCGTGGTTTAACACCTCCTTACCTGGCTATGTTGTCGGTGGTTTAACGCCTCCTTACCGGGCTATGCCGCGGCTCCACACTAAAACAACCGGGGCACCTATCCAGGAAGCAACGGGCCAAACTTACACACACAATGAGGGAGCCTGGATGTCCAGATGGGGGTCCCCGTCTCCCGGCTGTAGCAGGTCAGGAGCGAACTTCCTTCGAGCACAAAGCCCGGATTGCACGTGTACTGGATCGTGGTCCCAACCAGCAGCACCGGGTCGGAAATCAGTCGGGTCGAGTGCTCCACCTCCCCGGGGTCCGTGCAGTACATAACTAGAGCAAAGAAAAGGGGAGAAAGGAGGCAAAATATCAGCGAGAAGGAGTGCTTCAGACATTCAGGAGAGCTGTGAGCATCTCTTGATCGGGTCCCTGATTTTCATTAGAAGGGGATTTTTTATTTTTTGAAGGCTTCTGTTTATTCTGGAAAAACTCCAGGCCTGCCAACCAGAATCTTATATCAGCTCCTTAGATGTAGTTACTGTTCTTGTGTGCCTTCAAGTCATTTCTGAATTACGTTGACAACAAGGCAAAGGTTTCGTGCGGTTTTCTCGGCAAGATTTCTTCAGAGGGAGTTGACCTTTGCCTTCCTCTGAGGCTGAGAAAGTGTGACTCTGTGTGACAAAGACTACGATGAATATGAAATTACTTTCCCGGAATATAAACAAATTTAACACATCAGAGAAATGGAAGAAGATATTTCATTATTTAAGAAAGAATAAATACGATAACATATGCTTACAAGAAACACGGGTTAAAAGAGAAAAGATTAAATTACTTATAAACAAGATGGCTGGGAAGGAAAGGAGTTGTCATCAATGTTAATAATAAATTCAAAGTCAAAGAGATAATTAGTGATGGAAATGGACGTTATGTAGGCAAAAGAAAAACGTATTAATAATCGGACTCTACGGGCCACATGAGAGTAAGGATATATTCTACAAAGAATTGATAAACGAGATTACAGAACTTGAACGCGACGAGATTATACTCATGGGAGACTGAAATGGAGTCATAGACCCACTTCTAGGCAGGAAATCAGAAATGGGAATAAAGAAGAACAGACACCATACTCCTATTGATGCAACCAAGAATTGTGTTGGCTTTCTTGGCTGCTGAATCACACTCATGGCTCATGCTCAGCTTGTGGTCCACCAATACGTTCTCTTTCACACGGACTGTTATCCAGCCACACGTCCCCCCAATCTATATTTGTACATTCCATTTTTTCTACCTAAGTGCAGGACCTTACATTTCTCCCTGTTGAAACTCATTTTGTTGGCCTTGGTCCAGCCCTCCAATCTGTCAAGCTCATTTTGACTTCTGATCCTGTCCTCTGGGGTATTAGCAACCCCTCCCAATTTGGTGTCATCTGCAAATTTGATCAGCATGCCCTCCACTCCCTCATCCAAGTCATGGATGAAGACGTTGGACGGCCCTCGGCCCAGGACAGAACCTGGTGGCACCCCAAAAGTCACTTCTCCCCAGGATGAAAAGCAGCCATGGGTGAGGAGCACCCTTTGGGTTCGGTCGGTCAACCAATTCCAATTCCACCTAACAGTAGCCCTGTCCAGCCCGCATTTTGCTAGCTTCTTTGCAAGAATGTCATGGGGAACGTTGTCCTGGGCAGTGAAAGGAGCAGAAGCCATACTGCTGGATGCTTCCCTCAGGCCTCCTGAGAAATTACTTTCATGGTGAACACCACTGTGATCTTCCACCAAGTTCTCCAAAGACAAAAAGTCCATCACCTTCTTAAGGTTGTAGAATCGCATATTCTAGAGCTGAAACGGACTCCAAATGCCATCTAACTCAACTCCATTCTGCCATGTGGGAATCTACACCTAAAGGACTCCCTGAAAGATGACCACCCAACCTATCCCCTATGAGGATAGACTTAGAGAGCTGGGCATGTTTAGTCTGCAGAAGAGAAGATTAGGAGGGGACAGGATAGCCATGTTTAAATATCTGAAGGGACGCCACGTAGAGGAAGGAGGGGGCTTGTTTTCTGCTGCTCCAGAGACCAGGACAAGGAGCAATGGATTCAAGCTGCAGGAAAGGAGATTCCACCTGAACCTCAGGGAGAACTTCCTGACGGTCAGAGCTGTCCGGTAGTGGAATATGGAGTGTCATGGGGTCTCCTCCTTCTTTGGAGGTTTTTTAAGCAGAGGCTGGATGACCATCTATTGGGAGTGCTTTTATGGGTGTTCATGCATAGCAGGGGGTTGGACTAGATGACCCCTGGGGTCTCTTCCGACTCTATGATTCTATGATTCTATGCTATCAATAAGTCCTGATTGGCCCCTCCTCCAGTTTTGACGGTAGCTGAGCTTGGAGCAGTGGCCGAAGGATATTCTGGGATGTTGGAAGTAAGGTATCAAGCAACCCCCTCTGAGAGGTCAACAAAGACTTTTAGTAAAGAAGGCAAAAGTTCTTGGTCTAAGACTTCTATGCTACTCCAAAAATTTTTAGAGCTGATTTTGTAATGTCACCAGAAATGTCGTTTGAGGGAATTACGGATAAAGAATCAGAAAGGAAGAACGGATTGCTTCTTTGATAAACGGTAAGAGTAGCAGAAGGGTCGTTTGCTCAAACCTGGAAACGGACCCCTCCTGAAACGGCAAGAGCCAGGATTCCAGAGGAGGTTGAAAGTGGAATCATCGTGCTATAACAGGCTAGTGCGGAAATGGCCTATATCACTGCCGATGGAAGAATGGGTTGCTAAGTCTGCTGAGTTAGCACAAATTGCCAAATTAACATTGGTTTTAAAGGATAGAATCATAGAATCCTAGAGTTGGAAGAGACTCCAGAGTTATTCAGAGTTATTGGGAGGGGTGGCTAATACGCCAGAGGACAGGATCAAAATCCAAAATGACCTGGATAGGTTGGAGAGCTGGGCCAAGGCGAACAAAATGAAATTCAACAGAGAGAAGTGGAAGGTCCTACACTTAGGTAGAAAGAATGGAATACAGAAATATAGGATGGGGGACACGTGGCTGGGTAGCAGTACGTCTGAAAGGAATCTAGGAGTCTTCATAGACCACAAGCTGAACATGAGCCAGCAGTGTGATGCGGCAGCCAAGAAAGCCAATGCAATTCTCGGCTGCATCAATAGGAGTCTGGCGTCTAGATCGAGGGAGGTACTGGTACCACTCTACTCTGCTTTGGTTAGACCCCATCTTGAATCCTGTGTCTAGTTCTGGGCACCCCAATTCAAGAAGGATATTGACAAGCTGGAGCAAGTCCAGAGGAGGGCAAACAAAATGGTGAGAGGCCTGGAAGCCATGAAGCCCTATGAGGATAGACTTAGGGAGCTGGGTATGTTTAGTCTGCAGAAGAGAAGGTTAAGAGGGGACATGAGAACCATGTTTAAATATTTGAAGGGATGCCACGTAGAGGACAGAGCGGGCTTGTTTTCTGCTGCTCCAGAGACCAGGACGAGGAGCAATGGATTCAAGCTGCAGGAAAGGAGATTCCACCTGAACCTCAGGAAGAACTTCCTGACAGTCAGGGCTGTCCGGCAGTGGAATCTGCTGCCTCGGAGTGTGGTGGAGTCTCCTTCCTTGGAGGCTTTTAAGCAGAGGCTTGATGGGCATCTGTCCAAGGGAGTGCTTTGAGGGTGTTCCTGCATGGCAGGGGGTTGGACTGGATGGCCCCTGTGGTCTCTTCCAACTCTACATTTCTATGAGTCTATGATTCTATGATTCCCAAAAAACTGAATTTAGGACTTCCTCTCTATCCCTAATTAGCCTTATTATTAACCCAAAACCCTACAGTATCCAAAATTTCTACTTGATGCTGCTGTAAAACCTTACCGATTGTTATTTTTACTTTTTCACTAATTAAACTTATTTTTCTAAGTCCGTTCTATTTCTATACGATATCACATACTTTCATCCTAATATAGTGTGGCACCATATCTGTTTAAGAAAATTCGTGATTGGCAGCCACTCTTTTAGTACTCTGTCTCTCTTAGCTTTAATTCGTCACGACAGTACATCACCTTCCACCATATCAAAGATTTTTAAAAACCACGTGTCTAAGTTTGGAGCATCTGGTTTGGAGCCGAAACGTCCAGAGCTGGCAAAGTTCTGCTATAATTCTCCGACGATTTCACTGCCGTCTACTTTTATTTAATTAACAACTAAAGAGTTTAGTGTGAAAGGGATCTAGGAGTCTTCATAGATCACAAGTGGAAGATGAGCCAGCAGTGTGATGCGGCAGCCAAGAAAGCCAATGCAATTCTCGGCTGCATCAATAGGAGCCTGGTGTCCAGATCGAGGGAGGTACTGGTACCCCTCTACTCTGCTTCGGTTAGACCCATCTTGAATACTGTGTCCAGTTCTGGGCACCGCAATTCAAGAAGGATATCGACAAGCTGGAGCAAGTCCAGAGGCGGGTGACCAAAATGTTGAGGGGCCTGGAAGCCATGAAGCCCTATGAGGTGCGTCTTAGGTTGCTGGGGGAGGTGTGGTCTGCAGAAGATAAAGTTGAGAGGGGACTTGAGAGCTATGTTTAAATATTTGAACGGATGTCGTATCAAGGAGAGAGCAAGCTTGTTTTCTGCTGCTCCAGAGACCAGGACAAGGAGCAATGGATTCAAGCTGCAGGAAAGGAGATTCCACCTGAACCTCAGGAAGAACTTCCTGACAGTCAGGGCTGTCCGGCAGTGGAATCTGCTGCCTCGGAGTGTAGTGGAGTCTCCTTCCTTGGAGGTTTTTAAGCAGAGGCTGGATGGCCATCTGTCACAGGGAGTGCTTTGAGGGTGTTCCTGCATGGCAGGAGGTTGGACTGGATGGCCCCTGGGGTCTCCTCCAACTCTACATTTCTATGATTCTATGATTCTAGTTTTATACCGTAAAGAAACCGGTAATTTTATCCATACCCCAGGAGAAATTATGGATTAGGAAGTACTCAGCACTGTTTGGAAAGGGGGTCTTTCTTATATACTGTATTTGCTGGTGTATAAGACTCTTTTCCCCAAAAATACGGTGCGTCTTATACGCCAGGAAATAGTATTTCCCCTTATATAAATGGGGTACACGGGTGTGTCTTGTGCATCAGCAAATACGGTACCTTTCTGTCTTTACCTTTTCTAACCTTAATATTATTATTACAACTATTTGCCATTTGTTACTATCCAGTTCTTTAAATTCTTGCATTATGGTTTTTATTACGGGTCTTTGATCTAATATGTTCTTTCTTTCTCTTATCTGTTTTAGGATTTTGTTTCGCTTCTTTATTTGAATAACCTACATCAGTCAGCACTGCTTTGGCAACGACTTCCCAAAGTGTCGAAAGGGGGGGTCTTTGGGGGGTCCCATCCATGCATTGAATCTGGGGCCCTTTTCACTGCGCCGGCGCTTGCGCAATAGAGGAGGGCGGCTCACGCGAGAACTCTCTCCCTCAACGCCGCCGCTTCCCTCCGCCTCCTTACCGCATGTGGAGTCTTCTTGCGTGACGGGCGCTCTTTGGCCACGCCCCCAGCTTCCGTAGCGCCCCCTGGGAGTTGTAGGCGCCGCGGGGGGCGGAAGCGGGGAGGAAGCGCGACAGGCCCGCCTGCGACGGCGCTCCACACTCCGGTAAGTGCGGGACGCTGCCGGGACCCTTGCGCGAGCGCCGTTTATTTTCGCTTCCAGCCGAAAATAAAAAAATCCGCGCTCGCGCCGCTTCAGCCCCGTGAGTGCCGCGGAAGTGGGAGTGCGTCATGCAGAGCGACGCTCCCACTCCCACGAGGCTCACGGGGCTAGTTCGCGAGAGGAAGCCCCTGCGAAAAGGGTCTGGGACGTGGGTCAGGGGGCTTCCAGGAGACCCTTGCTTGAAGGTCCCTTACTTTTCTCGCAGAAAGGTGGGTCGCTGCTCCAGGTGAGGTCCCACTGGCAGGTGAGGGTGTCGCTGCCAACAATGTCGTACCCCGGATCACACTGGTAGGTGATTTTGGCCTCCCGGACGAGCTCCGTGTGGGAGGTGGTCTTCCAGCCGTTCTGTATCTCCGGGAGGTCAGAACAAGAGTCGTTCCGCGAGACTTCTGCACCCAGGAAAAAAGAAAAGGGGAGAAAAAAAACCTTTACGAGGAATGCAAGGAAATTCCAGAGTCTGGAAACGTTTTCAAAAAGTTGCATTTGGGCAGGGAATAATAATAGTAGTAGTAGTAGTAGTAGTAATAATAATAATAATAATAAGTATTTCTATCCCGCCTCTCCCCATGAATCGAGGCGGCGAACAACAATAATACATTAATTACATTAAGAATATTAAAAACATGCCCAATCCTCCCCACCCACCAACCCATCTTGCTATTCCCAGTCTCCTCTATTTAGCACGGCCAGTTGTAGCCCCACAAAAGTAACTTTCCCAAGCTCTTAATCTGTTCACCAACTTTGGTGCAAGCCACAAAATCCAAGTGGGACAGACTTCTGTGTAGAATCATAGAATCATAGAAATGTAGAGTTGGAAGGGACTCCAGGGGCCATCCAGTCCAACCCCCTGCCTTGCAGGAACACCCTCAAAGCACTCCCGACAGATGGCCATCCAGCCTCTGCTTAAACACCTCCAAAGAATCATAGAATCATAGAAATGTAGAGTTGGAAGAGACCCCAGGGGCCATCCAGTCCAACCCCCTACCTTGCAGGAACACCCTCAAAGCACTCCCGACAGATGGCCATCCAGCCTCTGCTTAAGAGCCTCCAAGGAAGGAGACTCCACAACACTCCACGGAGGCAGCAATTTCCACTGCCGGATAGCCCTGACTGTCAGGAAGTTCCTCCTGAGGTTCAGGTGGAATCTCCTTTCCTGCAGCTTGAATCCATTGCTCCTTGTCCTGGTCTCTGGAGCAGCAGAAAACAAGCCATCTCCTTCCTCTACGTAGCATCCCTTCAAATATTTAAACATGGCTATCATGTCCCCTCTTAACCTTCTCTTCTGCAGACTAAACATACCCAGCTCTCTCAGTCTATCCTCATAGGGCTTCATGGCTTCCAGACCCCTCACCATTTTGGTCGCCCTCCTCTGGACTTGCTCCAGCTTGACCATCTCCTTCTTGAATTGAGGTGCCCAGAACTGGACACAGTATTCACGATGGGGTCTAACCAAGGCAGAGTAGAGTGGTACCAGTACCTCCCTCGATCTAGACACCAGACTCCTATTGATGCAGCCAAGAACTGCATTGGCTTTCTTGGCTGCCGCATCACACTGCTGGCTCATGTTCAGCTTGTGGTCTATGAAGACTCCCAGATCCCTTTCACACGTACTGCTATCCAGCCACGTGTCCCCCATCCTATATTTCTGTATTCCGTTTTTTCTACCTAAGTGTAGGACCTTCCACTTCTCTCTGTTGAATTTCATTTTGTTCGCCTTGGCCCAGCTCTCCAATCTATCCAGGTCCTTTTGAATTTTGATCCTGTCCTCTGGCGTATTAGCAACCCCTCCCAATTTGGTGTCATCTGCAAATTTGATGAGCATGCCCTCTATTCCTTGCAAGTTCTGACAAAGTGCATCGTTGCATCTCCTGAAATAGTCTTGCAAGAGGCATCTAGGATGGCCTAACCTTTGAGGAACTAAATTGACAAAATTAATGACATTAAATAATGAGTAGATTAATCCCTTGACTAAATTAATGATATTAACCCAATAGCTTCCCTGCTGGGATGCCATGGGGAGCTCAGAAATGTCCCAACTAATGTGAGAAAATGGAAACACACCCATGAAGGACATTCTTACAAGTATTGCGCTTATGGCTATAATACTGTATGTTCGTTAATATTATTAGATCACGTTTTATAAGGTACGGGCATATCTCATACTTTGGACATATCATGAAAAGAAATGGCTCACTAGAAAAAACAATAATGCTTGGTAAGGTAGAAGGCAAGAGCCAGCCGTGGTTGGAGGGCTGGACTACAACCTTGGAGACCCGAGTTCGATTCCCTGCTCAGCCGTGGAACCCCACTGGGTTGTTACCTTGACTTCTGGGGGGTCCCTTGGGGGACACTGTGATTCGCTCCAAGATGCAAAGATTGGGGAAATTAGCAGAGCACTGGCTGTAGCCAAACGAGGGGCAAGGTAACCCAGCAGGGTCTTCTGCCCAATTTTTACGGGGTCAGGCCGAGCAAAAAGCCAAACAAACGTACCAATTAAAGGATTTTATTAATCAATGTGTTCTCACGCACCAAGGCACCCACTCACTCACGCACACAAGGCCTATCGAGAAGGGAAAGGGGTGCAAATGGAAAGGGGGTTCAGCGGAGAGGGTGCAAAGGCGGTGACCCTGCACCAAACAAACAAACCTACCAATTAAAGGGTTTTATTAATTAATGTGTTCTCACGCACCAAGGCATCCACTCACTCGCGCACACAAGGCCTATTGAGAAGGGAAAGGGGTGCAAACGGAAAGGGGGTTCGGCGGAGAGGGTGCAAAGGCGGTGACCCTGCACCAAACAAACAAACCTACCAATTAAAGGGTTTTATTAATTAATGTGTTCTCACGCACCAAGGCACCCACTCACTCACACACACGAGGCCTATCGAGAAGGGAAAGGGGTGCAAACGGAAAGGGGGTTCGGCGGAGAAGATGCAAAGGCGTTGACCCTGCACCTATCCCGAAGTCTTCGGTCCGGGAAGCGGCGAGAAGGACGGAGCTCAGCGAAGAGAGGAGGCCGAGGGGATCCCTCGACTAACAGAGGTCTGCTAGCGTGGGGGGGGAGTTCTCCGAAGAGACCCTCCAAAACGGGGACTACTTATAGGGCAGAAGGTACCTCAAGGGCGGGCCCTCTCCTGGGAAGAAGAGTGGCCAAAATAGAAGGAAAAATGCCGCACAATGTGGTTTGCATGATTGGTTCACATAAATGGACCTCGTCCTTGTAGGATTCTCCGAAGTCGTGGGGGAAACCCGTAATCCCCCCAAGTTGGCTGTTTTTGGCTGGGGACCCTTTGTCCATATCTAGCCTGAGGTGTCCTTGGGAAACGTGATGGGGGATTTTCCAGGCTTCGACCTATTTTCGGTCATTCGGCCTCTTTGTCTGCGTATCCACTTGGGCAACCTCTTTGGCACGGCGGGCATTTTTGATATCAAATTTATATTCCCCGGGATGGGGTCTGTTATCGGGGTAACAGGGTGACCCTGGGTGTCGGGATGCCCTCCATATATGTTAACGGGATATTTAGTTAAGGGGATATTTAATACGTAGCATGTAGTTGAGGCAGCGGAGAACCGTTAAGTAAACAGAGCCTGGTGTGGGGAAAGGAGTGCACTGAGCCTCCAGATTCTCAGGGACCCCAAATGACGGAGGGGCCTCGGGGGACTTTCACTTTCCTTCGGTCTTCGCACTAAAGTCATTACACGGACTTCACGCCAAAAACAATCAAAGCTTTTATGTATTCTACTGTTTGTGTGTGGATCCTATTCCTGACAGAGTGTGAAGGCTCACAGAATCAAAGAATCCGTTGGAAGAGACCCCAGGGGCCATCCAGTCCAACCCCCTGCTACGCAGGAATACACAACAAGGCACTCCTTTCAACCCAGCCTCTGCTTAAAAACCTCCAAAGAAGGAGACTCCACCACACTCCGAGGCAGCAGATTCCACTGCCGGACAGCCCTGACCGTTAGGAAGTTCTTCCTGAGGTTCAGGTGGAATCTCCTTTCCTGCAGCTTGAATCCGTTGCTCCTTGTCCTGGTCTCTGGAGCAGCAGAAAACAAGCCCTCTCCTTCCTCTACGTGGCATCCCTTCAAATATTTAAACATGACCCTCATGTCCCCTCTTCGCCTTCTCTTCTGCAGACTAAACATCCCCAGCTCTCTAAGTCTGTCCTCATGGGGCTTCATGGCTTCCAGACCCCTCACCATTTTGGTTGCCCTCTTCTGGACTTGCTCCAGCTTGAGCATGTCCTTCTTGAATTGGGGTGCCCAGAACTGGACACAGTATTCAAGATGGGGTCTAGCCAAAGCAGAGTAGAGTGGTACCAGTACCTCTCTCGATCTAGACACCAGACTCCTATTGATGCAGCCGAGAATTGCATTGGCTTTCTTGGCTGCCGCATCACACTGCTGACTCATGTTCTGCTTGTGGTCTATGAAGACTCCCAGATCCCTTTCGCACATCCTGCTATCCAGCCACGTGTCCCCCATCCTATATTTCTGTATTCCATTCTTTCTACCTAAGTGTAGGACCTTCCACTTCTCTCTGTTTAATTTCATTTTGTTCGCCTTGGCCCAGCTCTCCAATCCGTCCAGGTCGTTTTGAATTTTGATCCTGTCCTCTGGCGTATTAGCCACCCCTCCCAATCTGGTATCACAGAACACATGTCCCTGAATTTGCAAGACCTGAGCCGGGTGGTTGAAGATAGGCTCAAACATCTACAGGAGAACCATCCCATTCTTTCCCAACTCAAGCTGTATTGCATTGTCTACTGTGGAGACAACTTCTCCAACCTGACGCCAAAAGCCTGTGTCTCTCCAGCCCTCCTTCGCCACCTTCCCAATGCTGATGCTGCTAGAAAATGCCCAGATGGATGAAGGACGAGGAGAGAATCCGGCCTGGACGCTAGAACTTAGACCCTATTGTGGGGTTTTCCTGGCGAGATTTGTTCAGAGGGGGCTGGCCCCCATTGCCTTCCTCCGAGGCTGAGAGAGTGTGACTTCCCAAAGGTCCCCAAAGTGGGGTTTCCATGGCTGAGTGGGGATTTGATGTACAGGATAAGTCCAGTTCTAGTAATTAGGCTTGGAGCTTCCCCCCCGCCAAAAAGCTTTATTTGGGAATAGTAAAATAACAGCAGCACATTTTGCCTCTCGTCGAAAGACTAAAGAAGCATTGAGTTTGAATAATTACATTTAAAATTAGCATGCACAACGAACCCTTTTGCTAAACGAAGCAAAACGACTCCTTTCCTGGCCTTTCTTGCGCCTCGTCCCGGTTTCTCGCCCAGCTTGCTTGGTGTTGCAACCGTGCCGTGCCGTTCTTATCACC